>LBNU01021033.1:10347-51508 GCA_014162995.1 Artemisia annua | reverse complement strand
TCATTGCTATCACCCTGCATAATTTTATGTGGGTTAGATTTGTTTCGGCTTATATAGCCGGCTTATGGCTTATTTGGTTTTGGACTTATGTTTCATAACCTCACTTTTTTGTGGCTTCTTTTGAAACTTTTATATAAGCTTATTATGACATAATAAGGTTATATAAGTCGAAAAGTTTCAAAATAAGCCACAAAAAGTGAGGTTATGAAACATAAGCCCAAAACCAAACAAGCCATAAGCCGGCTATATAAGTCGAAAAGCTTTAATGGGTATCTAGAAATGCGTAGGAATGGGTTGAGTGATGTGACTAGTGGGGTCGGCTTATATTTCGTAAGTTCACTTTTTCCGACTTATTTTGAGACCTAGATTGTTATGAAATATAAGCTGAAAACAGATAAGCCCATAAATAAGCCTAAACAAACACCCTAAGCTTATTTGGCCGGCTTATGAACTTATTGGACTTTTGGAAAGTTCATAAGCTCAAGTTTTTGGGCTTATCAACTTGAGCTTATGAACTTAACTTAGCCATAAGCTTAAGTTGATAAGCTTATAAGCCGAAAAAGTTGAGCTTATGAGTTTTTCAAAAGTTTAATAAGCTTATAAGCCGGCCAAATAAGCTTGAACGAACATCCCATAAGTGTTATGCATCTAAGTCAAAGACTTGCCCTCCGTAAAATACTATAAAACCACCTTGGCAGTTTATCCATTTAGGCGTTTACTAAGAAAATGAAGGATGGATAAGACATAAGTTTTTTTCCTATTGTATGCACAATGAACTGATCAAAAATGGATCGAAGCAATGAAAGTGGAATTAGATTCTATCAATAGAAATAACACATGGGAACTAACCACTTTACCCAAAGGTCATAAAGCAATTGGCTTAAAATGGGTATTCAAGACAAAGAAAGATGCTAATGGAAACATAGTCAAGCATAAAGCAAGACTAGTAGCAAAAGGCTACATACAAGAACATGGCATAGATTTTGAAGAATTTTTTGCACCTGTAGCAAGGATGGAAACTATAAGATTATTACTTGCCATAGATTTTTTGACCCGGTAGGCTATTTGGTAATAAAATGTGTTTACTTGAGGTGTTCCACCAATCTGGATCTGAGCCTTGAGAGTTGTTAATAATGATGGATCATTGAGAGCCATGTTAAAATTTGGGTAGAAAGTGACAAAAATAGTCCATGCATTTAAAGTTGTTTATATTGTACTGATGCATGCGTGCTGGCATTCTACGAACCTTGTGTCTAATAAGGCTATTCGAGAATATGCAGGAAGACCTTTTCTAACATAAAAGGTTAATGCTAACCTTATAGCACCAAAGTGGATATGTGTGTATCCTTGTGCCAAACAGTGACGCGGAAGATCAGATGGTAAGGACAGAGATCGATACCAAGTGTTCGACTTGGGATGCTGGTAATTGGTGGGAGTCAAATTTAGAGGTTTGGACAAACTCTTTGATTTGTTTGTCTGGAGCATATCCTATTGACTGTTTGACTCTTTGGTGTTGGAAGTGGTTGGTTTTGTGTAAACTTGGTAAGGGTTTACTAGACATATACATAAAAAGTATGAATGCTTATACTATAAGCTTATGTATTGTCCTCAATTAAGGCTATAAATAGCCATGTATCTTGCAATTGTAAGACATCAAAATTTGAAGTAATACAAGTGTTTTCTCTACTTCTCTCTACAATCTTCTCTCTATATTTTCTTCTCTTAGTTCTTAGTTCTTACAAGTCTTCTATACATAAAAACAACAATGGCCACTATGGAAATTTTGAATTTTTAACGATTGTATATCAAAATCAGTTAAAAACTTTAATCAAACATACTGGTTTCTTATCACTAACTAAAAACAGTTTTGGCAAATGATATAATTACATAAATTTTACAGAAATATTTTCACAAAATAATACTCCGTATGACATGTTAATTTGTGTCTCACTCTCATCTTTTTGAATTCTCTCTCTAGGGTGCGTGTGAAAATGTTTTTTGTAAAAATTATGTGATTGTAACATTTCTCATAGTTTTGACACTCGTAGTGAAACTTTTGGGACCAAAATATTACAACCTTTTTTTTTTTTTTTTTGGTTTAAGTCATTCATATTTTTTGCTTGAAAACTAACGATGCTAGGAATTACAATGATACCACGTACATGATAAGCTGATAACTTCAACTAAAAGGTACGTATAACGACTTGGATGTTACAAAGCAGAATCCAACAATCAAAGGAAAGACTCCCATCATCCAAACCCCACAATGATCGCGTATCACATCCCCAGACCCAAGAATAATGGGCCGGATTCAAGAACAATAGGCCGGATCCGCTCAAAGCTTATTAGGCCAGAGACTAAGCAACGGGCCGCGACATAATGTGCCGCCCAAAGAACATCGCAACCGGGGAACAACTCACAGGAGGACGGGGAACATTGTAAGCTATTATTTAGCTGACAATGTAGGCAAAAGACGACAACCGTGCTCCTAAAGAAACGCAACCCACTATGTGGGGACATTAATAAGTGGACCAGAGAATTTTTCGGAGGAATCTGTCCTAGTACGAGGTTGGAAGAAAACGACAGAGATCCAAGGGTATAAATACAGGGAGCTCGCCACACCCAAAGGGTTACGATTCATTTACTTTCTTTCTCCACATACTTTATCTCACTAAAATGGTTACTTACTCTCACACCCGAGGCTGACCGCGGAAGCCCCCCTTCCGTGGTGAGACTAACGGTGTTTTTCTTTCTTAGCAGCCTATCATAAACCCTAAGAAGTCCAAAATACACTCCGTTGGAAGCTAATCCTAGTTAGATTTCAAGGTGAGCACCAATTTTGTACTAACAAGTGGCGCCATCCGTATTGTGACTCGTTAACTTAACCACGTTAGCAAAAAATACTCAACCAAAATGGCTGAACCGGCAAGAAGTGCCCCCACTCCTACCCAAGAGCATTCCACAGTCAGGAATACTAGGGAAAAGGAGAAGGGTCATGGAGTAAGTGAGCCACTCCCGGATGCGGCGATAAGGGAGTTTTGTGAAAAGCATTACAACCAAATATTGCCCTTCATGGCGGAGAAAGTTCATCAAGAGAAGCTAAGGCAAGTACGAACGCGCCTAGACTTCGAAAACAATGAAGAAAGAAATGTGAGAGCTCGTGAGCAACCTCGAAACGGCGAGCAAAGAGACTTGGAGGAAGGAAGAACCGGGAAAGGGAGGCAATCTAGCCCAAACAGCAGATCCGGACCCTCCGAGTACTCCTACTCGCAGAGTGCGTTTTCCCGACTCAGCAGTAAAGAAGACGATTTTACCAGAGAAGGGGATAAAATGAAGAGGTATCCCCGGTCAGCGGTCTTCTCACGCTTGGGCGAAAGAGGGGATGTAAAGTCAAGGCTAGGAGAGCAGAGGCAAGACGTTTTCTCCCGGCTCAGGACAAAAAGCCGCGCACGAAGGGAACGCAGAGCCGCTGTCCAGCATGATAGGCGGGAAACCGCGCGAAGTGGGGAGAGAACTCCAGAAGGATGGGGAACAAGAAGTCCCGGCTCAACCTCTAGCCGCACTTACCACTCCAGGAGTAAAAGCAACAAGGAGAGATCTGCATACTCTGACCCGGGGAGGAAAAGAGACCGTTCACCGGCGGAAAGCGAGGACAGTGCTGGAGAACATTGGAAGTCCAGAATGAGAAGGGATCAAGATGAAGAAAACGATCTCTATCGTCCATATGACATCGGAGACACTGACCCCTTCACATACAGAATTCGGACCTTCGAGTTTCCGAAGAGAACCAGGATGCCATCCAATGTAAAAACGTATGATGGGACCGGTGACCCAGAAGACCACTTGAAAAATTTCTGTACCGCGGCCAAAGTAGAAAGGTGGGCCATGCCCACATGGTGCCACATGTTCAACTCCACTCTTATGGGTCATGCCCGCATGTGGTTTGATGAGCTACCGCCCGAAAGTATTGACTCTTTTGAAGACTTGCGGAAAAGCTTTTTATCATATTTCCTCCAGCAAAAGAAGTATGCAAAAGACCCAGTGGAGTTGCACCATATCAAACAAAAGGAAGGGGAGTCAACGGGAGCCTTTGTGGAACGTTTCAAAACAGAAAGCATGCACGTAAAAGGCGCTCCTGAGTGTATGAAGGTTTCAGGCTTCATGCACGGAATCACCAACCCGGAGCTCATCAAAAGGCTCAATGATAATATCCCACAGACAGTAGATGAAATGTGGAAAGTGACAACGGCCTTCCTTCGAGGTGCTACAGCCGCGGCAAACCAATCTAAAAAGAAGCATGACCGCTCATCGTGGAAGAACCAGGAGAACGGGTCTAGAACCAACCAGAATAGCCAGATGTTTGAGCGGAAGTCAGAGTTTAAAGAGCGCTCAAGGACTGACCGGAGGCATCCAGACAGATTTACGCCGCTCACTAAAACCCCAAAGGAAATTTTGGCAATGGACTCCGTCAAATTCACAGCTCCACCCCCTATGGCAAGCCCCATAGAGTCGAGAAACAAGGATAAGTACTGCGACTTTCACAGAGAAAAGGGGCACACCACGGATGAATGTTTCCAACTCCGGAAACAAATCGAGGAGGCAGTCAAATCCGGCCAATTGGCACATTTGGTTAAAGAAATCAAAAATGGTGCCCAGAAGGGAGCAGGGGGAAAGAGCGGCAGAAAAGACAACGCACCTAAGGACAAAGCCCCAGCTATATTCATGGTGCAAACTTGGCAGCGTAATGTCAGGCCCAAAGTCTCATCAACAGCAGAGCCAAACATGGAGATATCCTTTCCCCCAATCTCAGGAGATGACTGGGATGATCATCCGCTGGTGATTAAGGCAGAGGTGGGCGGACACCACGTGCACAGGATGTACGTGGACAACGGAAGCGCCTCAGAAGTGCTTTACGAGCATTGCTTTAGCAGATTCAGTCCGGAGATTAGGAAAAAGATGGTCCCGGCAACCACGCCCCTCCTTGGATTCAGTGGCGAAATATCCTGGCCCCTGGGGCAGATACTTTTGGAAGTAACATTGGGAGACGAAGAAAACTCAGCCAGCACTTGGATGAACTTCATGATCGTCAGGTCGCCCTCCCCATACAACGGAATTATAGGCAGGCCGGGGATACGATCGTTAAAAATCATCCCATCAACGGCCCACGGGATGCTGAAATTCCCTACCACGGGAGGAGTGGTGACCTTGAGGAGCGACAGAGTGATCCGTGCGGAATGTCAAATGGTCGGAGGACTCCAGCATGAGGCACCAAAAACACCTACAGAAGGAGTTAAGGTGGCGATACACCCGGAGTTCCCGGATCAAACAATTACTGTAGGAGGAGGCCTGTCCGACCAAGGCAAAAAAGACTTGTGCGAACTCCTAAGAAACAACCTTGACATCTTCGCCTGGAAACCGTCAGATATGACGGGAGTACCGCGGAGTATTGCTGAACATAGGCTCAATGTCCGGGAGGGATACGCTCCAGTAAGGCAGAAGAAGAGAGGGCAAGCTCCGGAAAGAAATAAAGCCATAAACGATGATGTAACCAAACTAGTAGAGGCAGGCATCATGCGTGAAGTTCACTACCACAACTGGTTGTCCAATCCAGTCCTGGTTAAAAAGAGTGATGGAAGTTGGAGGATGTGTGTGGACTTCAAAGATCTGAATAAAGCATGCCCAAAAGATTGTTACCCACTTCCAGAAATAGATTGGAAAGTGGAATCTCTATGCGGGTATACCTTCAAATGCTTTTTGGACGCGTATAAAGGTTACCACCAGATCCAGATGGCCGCAGAAGATGAAGAAAAGACCGCGTTCCACACAAACCAAGGGATCTTCTGCTACACAAAAATGCCGTTTGGACTAAAAAACGCAGGAGCCACATACCAACGTTTGGTGGACAAAGCCTTTGAGAAGCAAGTAGGACGGAACTTGGAAGTATATGTGGATGATCTAGTAATCAAGAGTCACTCTGAAAAAGGCATACTAAGAGATATAGAGGAAACGTTTGGAACCTTGAGGAGGATTAATATGAAGCTAAATCCGAAGAAATGCACCTTTGGAGCGGAAGAAGGAACCTTCTTAGGGCATGTGGTCAGTAAGGATGGAATCATGGCGTGCCCGGATAAGGCAGGGGCCGTAGTCCGCTTACCTTCGCCAAGAACCCTCAAAGAAGTGCAAAGTTTGAATGGGAAATTAGCCAGTCTCAACCGTTTCCTGTCTAAATCCGCGGAAAAATCCTTACCATTCTTCAAAACATTGAAAAAATGCATCAAAAAGAGCGACTTCAATTGGACAGCAGAAGCAGAAGTCGCGTTTAAGGAAATGAAGAAGCACATAGCTAATCTCCCAACATTGACAGCTCCAAGGCCCAAAGAAGAACTCATTATGTATTTGTCCGCGGCCAGGGAGGCCATAAGTGCCGTGCTATTAGCAGAACGCGGAACGCGTCAGGAGCCCATTTATTTTGTAAGCCGCGCCTTGCAAGGTCCGGAGGTAAACTATAGCCCCATGGAGAAATTGGTGCTAGCCCTACTCCATGCAGCTAGGAGGCTCAAAAGATACTTCCAAGCACATCCGGTGGTCGTGATCACCGATCAGCCAATCAAACAGGTGCTGGCCAAGACTGAGAAAACTGGAAGAATGGCAAAATGGGCAATTGAGTTGGAGGAACACGAAATAAACTTCAGGCCACGGACAGCCATCAGAGGGCAGGTTTTGGCAGACTTCATCGCTGAAGTTCCAAAAGAAGATACCCCGGACAAACCCACTGAAGAATTACCTTATGCCGAGCCGTGGAATTTGTACACCGACGGATCCTCGTGCCAGGAAGGCTCAGGAGCGGGTCTGATACTAACCAACCCCGAAGGCATGGAATTCACATACGCCCTAAGATTTGAGTTCGACACATCCAACAATGAAGCAGAATATGAGGCCCTACTAGCTGGCCTAAGAATAGCGGAAAAGATGGGTGTAAAGGACATATCCGCGAATGTAGACTCGCGGCTGGTGGCAAACCAAATCAATGGGACGTATGAAGCAAAAGAAGAAAGCATGATAAGGTATCTAGCCAAAGCCCAAGCACTCATTCAAAGCTTCCGCACGTTTTCCATAAGACAGATACCGCGAAGTCAGAATAAACAGGCGGACGCGCTAAGCAAGATAGCATCCACCAGCTTCTCACATCTCACAAAGCAGGTCCTGGTGGAAGTCTTAAAAGAAAAATCAATCGAAGAAAAGGAAGTCATGACAATAGTAGAAGAAGAAGGAGAAACCTGGATGACCCCGCTCTTCGAGTACTTGGAAAAGGGTGTGCTCCCTGAGAATGTGAGAAAGGCTAGGAAGCTAAAAATAAAAGCGAGGCAATACGCTATCATTGATGGAGTCTTATACCGCAAATCCTTCTTGGAGCCATGGTCGCGGTGTGTAGGCCCCGTGCAAGCAAACTATGTCATCAGGGAAATCCATGAAGGATCATGTAGCATGCACGCAGGTCCCCGGTCTATTGTGGCAAAAGCAATTCGATCAGGGTATTATTGGCCCAGCATGCATAAGGACGCTCGGGAATTGATCAACAAATGCCAAGACTGCCAGGTCCATCGTCCGGTACCCAGAGGTCCGCAGCACAACTTAGTCCCCATCACCGCTCCTTGGCCATTCTACAAATGGGGTTTGGACATCAGCGGTCCGTTCCCAGAAGCCCCGGGAAGAATCAAATATCTGATAGTAGGAATTGATTACTTCACAAAATGGATTGAAGCAAAACCGGTGGCAACCATCACTGGAAATCAGGTGAAGAAATTCGTTTGGGACAACATTGTCTGCAGATACGGCCTTCCGGGAGAAATTGTAGCTGACAATGGGAAGCAATTCAGAGACAACCCCTTCAAAGATTGGTGTGAAAAGCTAAATATCAAACAACACTTTGCATCGGTGAAGCATCCACAAGCCAATGGACTGGTGGAAAGGGCAAACCGCAGCTTAGGAGAAGGCATAAAAGCAAGAATAGACCAAGGCAGCAGGGATTGGTTGGAAGAAGTGCCGCACGTGCTATGGGCACACCGCACCATGATCAAATCAAGCAACGGGGATACGCCGTTCTCACTAACCTACGGTACTGAAGCCGTGATTCCAGTTGAGATAGGCATGCCATCTGTGAGATGCGCACTCTTTGACCCAGTGGAAAACGATGACGCGCTGCGCCTCAACTTGGATCTCCTGGAAGAAAGAAGGGAAGTGGCAGCAATTGAGGAAGCTAAAAGCAAATCTAAAATGGAAAAGTACTATAATGCCAAGGTCCGCGGTGTAACATTCAAGCCCGGGGACTACGTTTACAGAAGCAACGAGGCAAGCCAAGTTGAGAACACAGGAAAATTAGGTCCCAAATGGGAAGGTCCATACGAAGTCGCGGAAGCACTAGGGCGAGGGGCATATAAGCTCCGAGGGCCGGACGGTAAGGACATCCCCCGCACGTGGAACATCAGAAATCTCAAAAAGTGTTACGTATAGACACAAGTGTAAGTTGTAGTGCTGACCGCGGTTATACCCGGCAGTCGAAACTATCTTAGCACGTAGGATTTATTTTACTCATGTAATTTTCTTTTTTAAATGAAAAGTAGAGCCTGATCAGCTCTACAAGTTTTCTAGTTTTTATCTATTTTCGTCTTCTTCTCATTATTTCTGGTTTATTAATCTTTATATTACTACGCACGAATTAAAGATGTGAGAAACAACACCTCAAAAATATCCAAGGCATATAAGTGGTACTAAAAACCCATTGACCATAAACTACCATCCCCGGAATTCAAAGTACGAGTAGGTACAATAACAAAAATGCGTAAGTGGTATTGCAAGCCTAGCATTCAAAAGCACACATATAAGTGGACTGCAGTCCCATTGGTCATTCCTAATAACGGAAAGAAAATTATCGTTACTCATACATAAGAAAGGTTCAAGTACAAAATGGTTAAGTGTTAATACATAATCAATTACATTCACGGACAGCTACATCCGGAGAAATATCCCACAGGCCGGGATACCTAGCAAAACAAGATTAAAAGAAAGCTTCACTAAAGGAGAGCAAGGGCGGCATAGTCAAAATGCCCCCAGATGGTACTGCCCAAAATATCAAACTAAGGATCAACAGGTTGGTCCACGGGCCGATCAAGGACAGACGTGTCGAAGAGTTCACTATCGGTATATTCAAGATCACGCTGAGCCGCGTCGTCACCTCTGGGTCCGGTAAGAGGAGCAGAAGGAATAGGTCCCCAATCTTCGACCGCAGTTCCTTCAACAGAAGTAGGAGTCACCTGCGGAACCGTCAGAGAAAAGTCAAAATTCTTCCCGTACTTGCTGTTTTTGATGGCCTTGTAAGACGAAATAGCACAGGGACGACGGGTAAGGCGGTTGAGCAGAGAGTCAGGAAGAATTCGCTCTTCCGCAACCGGGGGAAGGAATGTAACTTCAGAAGACCCCGACACCCTTTCCTCCTCCAACACAAGTTGGGACATCAAAAACTCCAAGGGAGAGTCTTTGCAAGCTTCAAGGGATTCCAACAGGGGAAAAGGAACATTGCCCAGCCTGATGACAGCCTCGGTGTACCTCTTCTTGGCTTCAAGATCATAAGCAGCAATATCCTCGAGTTTCCTCCCCTCACGGCCATGAACAATCCCGGCTTCAAGTCCCTGGCGTAGCCCCTCGGCGATAGCGGCCGAGATGCAATTCCCTAGCCGTGTCCGTAGCTCATCACACTCTTTGAATTTCATGAAAGCCTTGCGGAATCCATGACCAATTACCCACCTCTTACCCTCCACGGCCATCAGCATTTGTGGGAAGAACTCCGCATCAAACTCCCCATTAAGGGCCGCCAGTCGGCCATCCAATTCAGCAAGTTGTTCATTAAACCCTGCCCGGAGGGCCCCTTCCCGCTCCTCGAACATTTTGTTCAAAACCTCCTCACCCTTAACCTGACCCTGTAAAGTCCCGCAAACTATCTCCAGTCCGGCGACCTTTTCAGCCAACTCTTTGTTTTTGGCTTCCAACTCCCTATTCCGGACCTCCAGATCTGATAACCCCTCCAACACTTTAACTTTATCACTCAAAACAACCTTCTCTGCCCGCACATCATCCAGCTCCTTATCTTTTAAACTCACAACCCCCTCTAGCTCAGTAACCCGGCCACGAATCTCGGCCACTGCGGAAGATTCACCCTCAAAATTTTCAACTTTGGAGCGAAGGGTAGCAATAATCCGATCCTTCCTTTCCAGCTTCCGCGCCAACTTATCATTCGCCTGCAACTCATGCTCAAGTCTCAGTCTGACCTCCGAGCCCGTACCAAGTTGCTGGGCAGCCACAAGATTATAATGATCCAGCAGCTCCTTGGAATCCATGTTCCTGAGTACGGACACGTACCCGGGAGTGGAAAAATTGTCAACTAAACTCCGGCAAACCCACGGATCGTCCATCTTAAACCCGTTCGTGGCAAGCCACTTAGGAGTATAGACGGACGGCGCCTGGGCAGTATCAACAGAAAGCGACTGGTAAAACTCATCATCAGAACCAGCGTCGCTCTCAGCCGCGGGGTCCTTGTGCACAGATGTCTCCTCAAAATGCCCAAACCCGGAATCATGAACCCGAAGATCAGTAGAATCATGGGGGGGAGGAGATCCGGCATCATTTGGACCAGCTTGGGGACCAACGGAGCCGGAAGTCTTGCTATCAGGACGTGGATGCTCAGACGCGGCAGAATCCTCCGTAAGGACTGTTGAATTCTTCATTATGTTAGCATCCGTATGCGGACCCTCTCGCTCCAATCCTTCACCAGACTCATCTTGCAGTTCCAGATGAACAACGTTGGCCTCAGCGGTTTCAACACCTAGACAAAAAGAATAAAAAACCTTTCAGCAAAAAAAAAAAAAAAAAAAAAAAAATAAAAAAAAGCAGGGAAGTTTCTCTACCTGAATCACCCCCGGCCTCTTTCTGAGACAAAGCAGTTAAACGTTTCCTTTTAGGTGCGGCTGGGGCAGTAATCCTCACCCTTTTCTTTCCTGTTTTCTTCTCAGCCTGAGACGTCCCAACCTCCTGAGCCACGGTACGGCGAATCAGAGACACCGTGTTCCCAGTGGGTTCCACCACCCGATCCGCGGTCTCGACCAACAATGCTTCTTTTCTGACTTATATAACCTTATTATGTCATAATAAGGTTATATAAAAGTTTCAAAATAAGCCACAAAAAGTGAGGTTATGAAACATAAGCCCAAAACCAAATAAGCCATAAGCCGGCTATATAAGCCGAAAAGCTTTAATGGGTATCTAGAAATGCGTAGAAATGGGTTGAGTGATGTGACTAGTGGGGTTGGCTTATATTTCGTAAGCTCACTTTTTCCGACTTATTTTGAGACCTTGATTGTTATGAGATGTCATGACTAACTTACATAAGCCCGGAAAATGGGGGCTTATGAAATATAAGCAGAAAACAGATAAGCTCATAAGCCCATAAATAAGCTTAAACAAACACCCTAAGCTTATTATTTAGCCAGGTTATGAACTTATTGAGCTTTTGAAAGTTCATAACCTCAAGTTTTTGGGCTTATCAACTTGAGCTTATGAACTTAAATAAGCCATAAGCTTAAGTTGATAAGCTTATAAGCCCAAAAATTTGAGCTTATGAGCTTTTCAAAAGTTTAATAAGCCTATAAACCAGCCATATAAGCTTAAACAAACACCCGATAAGTGTTATACATCTAAGTCAAAGACTTGCCCTCCCCAGGGAAAACCATCTCAGTAGTTTATCCGTTTAGGCGTTTACTAAGAAAATGAAGGATGGATAAGACATAAGTTTTTTGCTTATGTGAATAAACAGTTATTTACTTATATTTAAGAAGTTCTGTTATGCCTATAAATGAGAATCACCGGTGGCAAATTTTGTATCCCAAGCTAGTTGTGCTAGGAAAATTTGTAACCATAACGTGTTATAAAATAGTGCCACTGAGTTGGTGAGCAAACCAGGTCTCTAAAAGCACTCTGAACTAACGTCAACTCGTGCATTGACCACTTTTGAAGATTTGTGTCCACTAGTTCGCTCTGTTTGTGTCAAGTGAGGCACTCGTGAACCGCGAACCTGGCTGTTCTTCATACCCGTTTATATATTAATGAACCAGCGTTGATTTTTTATTTGCTACTTGTTAAGGTCTTTTTTTAGTATATCTTGATCGGTTCATGGCTTGATCTGCCGTTTTTGTGCATTTGTGCGTGTGATTTAATTCATCGTAGTTTTATTAGTTTTTTCTATGCTGTAGTTTCCATGGCGTCTCAGTTTACCCGTGAATGGAGTGGGATTCAGCAATTCCCTGCTGCCACCCAAGACAAGCTGCTCGAATTGCTGGGAAGGCTTAAGGAGAAGGTCTAGCTCTATCCCGAATTCCCTTTTAGTATATGATAGTCCGTAACCAAAAGTATAGAATGCTAGATAATTTCTGTGTTGAATTATTCAATATACGCAATGCAATTTGGTTTTCTGTGTCGTCATTGAATTCCTTGTACATTCAAATATTCAATATTGCAGAAAAAGGACAAGTTGACGATCCTTGTAATGGGCAAAGGCGGAGTTGGAAAATCTTCGACTGTGAACTCTATCATTGGTGAGAGAGTGGTTACCACCAGCGCCTTCCAGGTACCTACCTACTAACACTTGGGAAAATATCTTTTGGACTTAGTTATAGCATTACTAAATTATGTATTCACTGTTGTAATCTTCTAGTCAGAAGCACCAAGGCCTACAATGGTTTCACGGGAACGTTCAGGGTTCACATTGAACATCATCGATACACCAGGCATTGTCGAAGCCGGATATATCAATGACCAAGCCCTTGAGATCATCAAAAGGTCATCTTTACTTTCCATGTTTATTTAAAGGATTGATAATGGTCCATTTTATCAGTATAACCCATANATTTACTTTCTTTCTCTACATACTTTATCTCACTAAAATGGTTACTTACTCTCACACCCGAGGCTGACCGCGGAAGCCCCCCTTCCGTGGTGAGACTAACGGTGTTTTTCTTTCTTAGCAGCCTATCATAAACCCTAAGAAGTCCAAAATACACTCCGTTGGAAGCTAATCCTAATTAGATTTCAAGGTGAGCACCAATTTTGTACTAACAATGACGTTTAGGTGTGGAAATACATCCCACCTGGGAAGATATAGGCAACGTACACTCAAAGACAAAAATAATAAAAGTTTTAGTAAATTAAAACGCAAAACAAGACAAAATAAACACTGTTTGTTATGGGGGTGTAGCGTTGAAAGAATAGATTCATATATCAGTGTGAGTGTTTTGTTATGAGGTGATAGGATATAAAACAAGGAATCATTCAAAGAAAATGAAACCAGATGAGATGGGTAGGTTTTAAGCATGTTTCCGTCTGCAGTCGACATAAGTGACCCGTTTCTTCCAACACGATCCCACGTATGAATGTCTTTTAGTTAATTCCGACTTGTTTAATACTACGATATATATTTTTCTCACATTATTTTATCTTTTATGTTCTAAAATAATGTATAAATTGTAATTCCAGTACGGAGCCACCAGGATATGGCATTAGGGGGGGTCGGTTGTTACTTTATTTTAAAACAATAACGATACTATTATGTGTAGTGTGCTATGAAATTCTAAAGTCTTGCATTTTCTATATCATGTGTTTGTGGTTGTACATGTGATTGCTGTTTATTTGAATCTACTCCGTAACTCCACTAATTTTCTTGTCCATGAGGCAAGTCACGTAACTCCACTAATTTGACGTCAAAGTATTATTCTGTGAACTTACAAATTTCATATTAATTTCTGTTTAGAATAATTGAAACATATAAAACATCTTTGTAAACTATCATGAAAATAGTGTACTGCTATAAAATTTCGTATAATAAGGTGAAGCAAAACAAAAACATCGTATGTGGGGACTCCATAGTAGAAGACAAAAGAAATAAATAAATAATAAAATAAAAATAAATAAATAAATAAAATTGGGGAGCATTTGAAGATTTCATGTATCTTTTTAGCTTATTATTTTCGTAGCTTTGGTTAATAAAGGGAGCCAGATAAATATATTAATGAGTTTTGGTCTGTTTCATCATACTATAATTTATTGTCATCCAATTCAACTGAAACTAACAAAACCTTTTTAGAGCATTGGTACCGTCACACTTTACTCGCGCCAGTCCTAGGTGAAATGAGTTTTGGCGTTGCCAAAGCCAAGCCACCATACCCCCCTCCCCCTCCCTTGAGTGAGTTGTTGCGCCATTAAACTAGCATATGCCAGTTTTGTATTTGTGCATATGGTTTGATTTTTTAATGTATTTAAAATAGGGTTTGAGTATGAATATTGTGTTTTAATTGGGTATGGTGGGTCTCAAAAGGTGAGGGGTATTTTGGTGTGTGAGTGAGTTGGTGATGTGGCGCTGAGGTGATAAATTGGCTTGAGCTAGTGTGTGCCACCATACCCAGCCCTCTTAAAGGCGATAATGTTATGAAAAGACCACACGTACAAACACAACACTAACAAGAAACTAGCAGCGAAACCAGGGAATACGTTATAGATGTGGATACAAGTACACTTATCAACCCATGTAACATTCAAGTTTTGTGATATATCGGTATCATATCGGTATTTATTCTAAACATATATCATCAGTTCATCACCATGATATCATTCAAAGCAACAAACTATTAATAGTTAAATGATCTCAATAAAAGTCGACACGCTTACAGTCCATTAAACAAATTATAAAGCAAAGAATTGCCCCAAATCAAGTGCTAATCTAAAACCAAAAACAAATCAAATGGTAATAAAAGTCTTTAAAACTGTTTTTGAACGTACAAAAATTTTATAATCATATTTACTAGGTATATCTCTTACTTATGAATCAAAAATATACTGCACAAAATATATGTTAAACAGTGAAAACTAACTAAACATATTGCCATATTGGTGATGCAAGTTATATAGATGAATGAAATTATTAACAATAATTATTTATTATTGTTAAACTGATGCAGTATGATTTAAATAATACTAAGCGCGTTGATACAAGTTATAACACAGTTACTACAGTACTAAATACTAATATAAATAAGCACAAGAGTCGACTTCCATTCTTCACAGATTCCCTAAAATCTTGCTGTTTTTCTTCTTTGCCTTTCTCTCTCACACACAGATAAAATGGCACCAGGGCATTCACCATGCGCGTCATGCAAATTACTAAGAAGACGATGTGCCAAGGACTGCATTTTTGCACCCTATTTCCCATCCGACAACCCTAACAAGTTCGCTTTTGTTCACAAGGTCTTTGGCGCTAGTAATGTTGGCAAGATGTTACAGGTAAATACTTAAGAGGGTGTTTGAGATTGCTTATTTGGTGCTTATCTACTTATATTTTAAGTAGGCAACTGTTTATCTACTTATACTTCGTATATTAATAAGCGTCTAATATTAAGCAGAATGGTACCTACTTATTACAAAGCAGGTAATAAGCAATCCCAGACACCATTTTTTTTAATGAAAAATAAAATAAATTGACACACACTCTTGTTTCGATCAGGAGCTTCCGGTCGATCAAAGAGCGGATGCAGTCAGCAGCCTAGTCTATGAAGCGAATGCCAGGATGAGAGACCCGGTGTATGGATGTGTAGGGGCTATTTCGTACTTACAGAACCAGGTCTCACAGTTGCAAATGGAACTAGCCATGGCTCAAGCAGAAATATTATGCATCCAAATGGAACATCAAGAGCCATTAGCTCCTTCATCAGCAACACTGGCTGATGGGATCGTGCCGGTTCACCCTGCACACAGCAGTATGTCAACAGACGATGTCGTTTCTAGGGTTTCATCAGATGACATATCATATTCATGTCTCAACAGCATCACTAATCATCATCATCATCATCATAATCAGTACTTTAACTTCACTTCTAATAATGTAATTCAGTATGACAGTTTAAAGAGAGAATCATCGTCTCTTTGGACATGATTAATAAACATCATTATAATTTGTCTGATCATAATAGAACTATATTTCTTAGATCTCCAATCTTGACTTTTTTTTTATAAAGTATCCCAGATGCTTCTTGTGTGTGTTTTGCATGAGTGTGCAAGTGTGTGAAAGAGAGTGAAACTCATTTCAGTTTTGTTTTTATTAGAAATAGACCAAGACAACAAAACAATATCAAGTTAAGGAGCAGGTGTATGTTTGAAAACGTGGGTAGGTTTAATGAAGTCAACCCTAGCATGTGCCACTAACTACACAAATAAATAATATACTCTAGCAACGCGTCGATTTCTTGTATCATACATGTTACAAACGAAGGCTAAATAACAGGATTTATGTGTGTCAAGTCATCCCCACAAAGACACGCGTACAGGTTGGCCATTCGCTTAGGGAGCATTCGGTTTCTTGGCAGAAGTCTTGAATTTGAAAATGAGTTCAAAATGAGAAGTAGCGTCTGAATGCATATATACTATGTGTATATGCCCATTTGATCCTCAGAATGTCAAATTTCTCCAATGACGCATCAAACAATCAGCTGAACTTCAGATCTTTATTCCGCATGCACCATATATATAAACAGGGCACATGATCATGTTAAAAAGGTAAAAATGAACTGAGACATGATCGATTTGTTAAAGGGTCGGTGCTCATCTCAAACAGACAAGTTCTGCTAATTAGAACCAACTAGCATGTTCTCGAATCAGAGTTAATATTAAAAAAGGACTAAAAAGGCATCTATACTAGGATTCTTTGCCAAAATACCAATCATATAAACCTCAAACAACAGAAGACTTAAAGGCTTAACTTTGTCTATCGTATAAAATCATAGATACTGTGGTGGATTGAACACTAGTACTTATGCCATAAATAACAGTACAGTATTTGTGCTATGTATGCAACGTGATCAAGAGAGTTTGTTCACGTGGAGTGGGTGGTCATGACAATTGAAGTGTAAATCAATAACGCCTATGACTTATGGTTATATAATATTTTATACACAATGATGCCAAAGATTGTTATATAAACTTATCCCTGCAGCACAAATGTGAATGTGCATTCTATACATTCAATCAATCCAAGTGAACGTACTAAAAGATTCCCCATACACATAGTTTAGTGACCAAAGCATTTTATTTTAAGGTCACCAATCACACCTTCCCTGTGGATATGTATGAAACTATGTAAACGTATTTGTTAAAGTCTATTTTAGTGGGCATATGATTCATTGTAACAATAGGAACTTCATCATTCGAGATGAACAAACAAACACGTATAGTACGCAATAATAGAATTGATTAGTATGTTAATGCTTAAATATAAAGGTGAATAATAATCACAGACTAAATATGGAGTGGAAATATGACTATAGAATCCGTGACAAAATCTATGTCTTAAAAAAAGTCAATACTATGAATAGACGCTAAAGTGGCGACAAACTGGTATAGAAACAAAAAATAGAACATACCAGGAAAAACTGAATTAGAGCAACTATTGAGGACAAAGAAGATTAGTCAACAGGACAGTAAATAAAATAATTGCAAAAGAAGTGGTTAGCTTATAAGTATAAAAAAGTTAATAACTTGTAAATTGTTGTAACACATTTGACTATGGAGGGCTCGAGGGAGAATGCTTCCAAATGTGGGTTGGTATATGTTTCATTGACATTACCTTATTTTGGGTTTGGTTTCTTCTGCTAATGGAAAACATACCAGAAAAGTGTTTTTGGTTCACACTTACTGTGACCAAAAAGGTGCTACCACAGTCTAATATTCTACTTCTTTCTTCTTTCAAGAAAGATATGTCATATTGCAAACTTATGAGCACATGCAAATGTGATTAATTATTCTTAATGTAATAAAACAGTCACTATCCAACCTTGATTCAAATTGACAAATTCATCCATCTTTCTTTGTGGTTCACTTACACATACCTAATTTTCAGCTCTTGTGTTTGCTACCAGTTTCTGATACTTGTTTTCAAACACAATTCACTTACCATGGTCTACTTTGATAGTGTGAAACTTAAGAATCTTACAATTGCATCTTGTGTTTTTATTGAGAAATAACGGATCCGTCCATGAAAACTACTTAAATTTGCATTAACCAGGTTTCTAAATNAAAAAAAAAAAAAAAAAAAAAAAAAAAAAAAAAAAAAAAAAAAAAAAAAAAAAAAAAAAAAAAAAAAAAAAAAAAAAAAAAAAAAAAAAAAAAACTCTTAAAGTTGTTAAAAGGTATTTTGATTTGACATTTACATTGGCTGCTGCCTCATTGCATATTTATGTCAAGACGAATTTACATCATAGGGTAGCAAGAAAAGGAATACAAGGGAGTCTATCATTTTACCAGAAAACCATATATATTAACCGTCTTGTTTTTATATACGATCAACTTAGGTTAAATACCAAAAGGGTCAAAACTTTTATGTCATTATTATTTGGGAACCCTTATTATTTCTAGACAAGTAATTAAATGATCCCTGTGGTTTGCCGGGTATAACGAAAATCGTCCCTAGACTTTTTTTCCTGATCCTCTCCCAATGATTTTGACCCATAACGGGTTTTGTCCCAAAGACTAACGATCGCCATTTTAGCTCGTTAAATCGTGTGACGTGGCTAACATGTAGGGGTATTATAGTAATTTGACTTTTAGGGCTCTTTTCTTTTGCCTCGATACGTTTAGTTTGACTTTATCATAACCCTTTATTTCACTTTTCATCCCCAAACTAATTAACTCACCCACCCACCACACTTTCTCTCTAAACCTACAATTTGAATGTAACCCTAGATACCTGAAACCAAAATCAATAATGTTGTGTGAATGGAGGGTGTGTAAAAAGGGTTCAGAAGCAAATCCTTATCATGATTATCGTAAGTACGTTTCCTTTAGTTGATTCATTTTTTGTAAGAATTTTGTGTTTCTAATGTAAATCGTATTTTGTATGAACAGGTAAGTTTCGAATCGTTTTTTGTCTCACAATTAACCATGGAGGTGCATTCATCAGTCCTCCCAAGATACGTTACAAGGGTGGGAAGGTAAATTGGATAGACACTATTGATTCAAATGAGTTCTCTGTTCATGAGGTTACCACCATGATGAAAGAGTTAGGTTATGAAAATGTATCTATGGACCATTATTATAAGGAACCAAACACCAAGTTAGATAATGGTCTAAGAAAATTAGATACTAATAAACATGTGTTAGATTTGTTGAAGTATGTTGCTAAGTATAAGGTTATTGATTCATATGTTGATCGCTGTGTTTCTAAGGAACCTAAGATTGTAGATCATGCTTTGCTTATTGCATGGGATAATGAACCGCATATCACTGATGATGTACTAGAAAATGATGATGATGATGTACTTGATTATGTAAGTAAGGATAAGTGGTTGAGGGAAGCATTAAAGAAGGTTGGTAGATTGAATAAGAATGTAGGTCAATCAAGTAACAATGGTTCAGATGTAGATCAGTCTGGTAAGAATGACTTAGGTCGATCAAGTAGGAATGAAAGCCTAAATGTAGATGTTGATAACAATGGTTCAGATAGGGAACATGTTTTAGATAGTGATCATGATTCAGACAGTGAAGATAGTGAGTTCATAGCTGATCAACATAAAATGATAGATGATGTAGAGGTTGATGGCTGAATTAGGAGGAACATAGATGCTAATGTAGAATGGATTGGATGTGCAAAGACTATAGAAGAGGTAAATGAGGTGTTTCAAGATGAGGAATTTGATCATGTGGATTTTGATAGTGGGAGTGAATCAAATGATGAAGGTGAGAGGAAAAAAGCATTAAGAAAGTTGGCTAGAATGAATAAGGGTAATGCTAGTAGTGTAGGTACTGTCTGGATAGAAAATTTCTTCCATGGTCAGCAATTTTGCAATAGCAAATTGATAGAAGAGATGATCACAAGAGTATCAGTTGAACAAAGAATAGAACTGTGGTTGAAAAAGAATGACAAGCTTAAGTTTAGGTGTGTTTGTAGAGGACATATACCAAATTTTAAAGCTGACAAGGGCCATGTGGTTGTTAGTGGGTCAACAGCTGATGAGCCTAAAGGAAAGACTCAGCCCAACAAGTCCAACACAGTTAGTGGGTCAAAAAGTAAGTCAAAGAATAAGACAAAAGTAGGTGTATGTATTAAAGATAAGGAATGTGAATGCCCTTGGACTTTACATTGCTCAAAGTTGCCAAATGATCAGACTTGAGAAATGAAAACTTTTGTGGATATTTACATATTCACAAATGTTTACAGTAAAGAATTGTTAAGAAATGCACAGTTACTTTCTTGTCTAGAGAAGTAGAGGAAACTATTAAACCAAACCCTCAAAGTTCCACCGGCTACTCTTAAAGACCAGTTGCAAAAAAAAATAATATGAAGTATGGGTTTCAAAGCAGAAGGTGTTTAGAGCTAAACAGATGGCTAAGGAAAGAGTGGTTGGTAATTATATAAAGCAGTATGCACAGTTAATACACTATTTTTTGGAATTAAAAGCAAGGAATCCAATTACAACTATTAAGATTGATTTAGAAAGGCCAGATGACATAAACTGTCTAGAATGAGAGTTCAAGAGTGTTAATATATGCTTAGGTGCTTTAAAAAAGGGTTTAGGGCATGCCAAAGAGATTTGTTGGGTTTGGATGGTTGTTTTATGTCTGGTCTTTTCCTAGTCAGGTTTTAACAACAGTTGGGGTTGATCCAAACAATGGAGCATACCCACTTGCTTATGCACTTGTGGAGGCTGAAGCCAATGATTCTTGGAAATGGTTTCTTGACTGTCTTGGTGATGATCTAGAGCTTTTCAGAAACTCAAACTTTATTTTCATATCAGATAGGTAAAAGGTATGAATTCAAATAAGCTTGTTTATTATTTCATAACAAAGTTGTGTTATATTTATTTCAGTTTGGATGGTTGTTTTATGTCTGGTCTTTTCCTAGTCAGGTTTTAACAACAGTTGGGGTTGATCCAAACAATGGAGCATACCCACTTGCTTATGCACTTGTGGAGGCTGAAGCCAATGATTCTTGGAAATGGTTTCTTGACTGTCTTGGTGATGATCTAGAGCTTTTCAGAAACTCAAACTTTACTTTCATATCAGATAGGTAAAAGGTATGAATTCAAATAAGCTTGTTTATTATTTCATAACAAAGTTGTGTTATATTTATTTCAGTTTTATTATTGTCTCAGTTATTTTATATTAAAGAGTGATACCAGCAATTGCAGAGACTTATCCTAGTGCTGAACATAGGTACTGTCTGAAACACATATATGGCAATATGAAGTTGTCTTGGAGAGGGAAGTTGTGCAAGGATTTGTTATAGAGATGTGCAACAGCCACTACTGTTCAGATGTTTGACAGGAACATGGAAGCACTTAAAGCTTATACGAAGTAACAAATAAGCTTATGAGTGGTTGAAGAAGATTCCACCACAACACTAGTCTAGATCTCACTTTTCTGGTATGTTATCCAATTTATTTTACTAAAAAATGATTATGCTTTGAATGACAGAAGATTTAAAACTATTGATTCATGAAATTGTAGGCAGGGCAAATTGTGATATCCATTTGAACAACAAGTGTGAAGTTTTAAACAGGAAATCGTTAGATGGAAGGGACAAGCCAATCATCACTTGTTTGGAATTCATAAGGGAATACCTTATGAAAAGGATAGTAAATGTTCAGAAGGTAATAAGCAAGTCTGATGGTACTCTTACACCTAATGTTGCTAGAGTGTTCAAGGTTATTGTTAAAGAAGCAAGTCAGTTAAAGGTAACTAGCCAATCTATGAAATGTTATATCATTTTCTTTTGTTATGGTCCTAAAGTGTTTTGTGGAATGATAACTAGTCAATTTGTATAATTATATAGGTTGAGTGGAATTGGGGTGACTTGTATCAAGTAAATGGTCCTTGGGGTGATCAGTGTATAGTGAATATGAGGGATATAGTGTGTAGTTGTAGAAAGTGGGAGCTAACTGGGATACCTTGCAAACATGCAATTGCATCCATATGGAACATGGATAGCAATGGGATAGAAACTTGAATACCAGAGTCATACTGTCATCCATCTCATTGGCTATCAACATGACAAGAGATGTATAGGTCTAAAATTAATCTTGTCAATGGTCCAAAGTTATGGGAAAAATCAGATGTTCCAAATACAGTTATCCCACCAGATCATCACCCACAAATTGGAAGACCAAGAAAGAAGTGGAGAAAGAGTGTTGTTGGACTTGCAGATCAAATGGCAAAAGGAGGGAAGTTGAGCGGGGCAGGTAAGAGTGTTACTTGCAAGTTGTGTAAGCAGGTTGGTCATAACCTAAGAAGAAGCAAAGGTCAAACTGCTGGTGGTGGTTCACAGAATGTTGTTGTTGGTTCACAACCATCACAGAATGCACATGACCCTGCGCAGACTACAAATGCTTCACAGACTGCAATTGCATCACAAAGTGCAAGTGTGAGACCACACCCTTCAATCCAACATGCATCACCAACGAAGCTGCAAAGGCAAGTGCAAGGAGGGTGGTTTGAAGTGTTTTGGTCATAAACTGTTATGTTTGTGTTTAGTACTTTGGTTGGGTCAGACTTTATGTTATATTTGTGTTAGTACTTTGCTTGATCAAAAACTCTCATTTTGGGTAAAAGGTCAAAAGACCCGGTACTTAAAAAACTCTCATTTTGTGTTTTGGTATTTTGGGTAAGACTTTATGGATGTTTGTGTTTTATTTGTATTGGTTAATTTATCAATACTTTTATGGATGGTTTGGTTTTTAAATGTTTGTGTTTTGGTCAATGATGCTTAAATGCAGTGTAGTAGAAATACTTGTTTAATGCTTGTGTGAGTGTTGGTTGGTTTAGTTTTTGTTGGAAATTTATGACATGAATTGATAACACATTGTGGTAGGAAAGAGTGAAACTGCAACATATTCATTCATTCATTCCCAAAATACAACTTGATTAACTACACATTCTTCCATCTTTTATATAATAAAACAAAACCCCAAGTGGGGACTTTTCCATTTTGAAAAACTCAACCTTCCCTTATTAAGTAATATTTAAATTATTATTTTAATTATAATTTTTTATTATTAAAAATAACCATTTAAAGAGTTTAATCCTATCGTTAGTTGCATCTTATCTTTATCTTTTGTGTTTATCTTCAACTCATGTAATATATCAACAAAACAAATTTATTATAATTTTTATTATTNATCTTTTATATAATAAAACAAAACCCCAAGTGGGGACTTTTCCATTTTGAAAAACTCAACCTTCCCTTATTAAGTAATATTTAAATTATTATTTTAATTATAATTTTTTATTATTAAAAATAACCATTTAAAGAGTTTAATCCTATCGTTAGTTGCATCTTATCTTTATCTTTTGTGTTTATCTTCAACTCATGTAATATATCAACAAAACAAATTTATTATAATTTTTATTATTAAAGATAATTATTTAAAAAGTTTAATCATATCGTTAGTTGCATCTTATCTTTATCTTTTGTGTTTATCTTCTACTTATGTAGTATATCAACAAAACAAATTTAAAGATTAAATTATTCGTTTTTTAATAAATAAAAATATATCATTCAAAAAAAAATTTAAAAAAACCCGCGCGTGCGCGGGTATTATAACTAGTTACCAAAATACAACAATTTTCATACATTCTTCTATTACCAAACTACAACATTCTTTCCTTCATTCATTACCAAACTACAAAATGCTTCCATTACCAAACAACAACATTTTTCAATCAACTAATAACCAAAATACAAGCTACGGATTCATTACCAGAAGCAGATCACTTTAAAATAAAATAAACAACAAAAAACAACCAACTGATAACCAACATCATCTTCATTCTTTTAGCTTCAACAGTTCTTTGGTGCAGTGTTCCTTGTAGGTCATTCATTGAACGTAAAAGGCCAGGAATAATTTGCACAGCTCTTTCACACATAGGAGGATCATACCAATCAATAAACCCACAATGTGCTCCCTATTAAAAAGAAGATAAATAAATTAGGTAAAACTAGGTCATATTGGGTTTTTTTTTTAACAAAATAAGCAAATTTGAAAACTTACTCTTTTACCACAACAATAAAATCGTCTGCCTGGGTTGAATGCACTCCATGAAGTTTTGATGATTGATTGTGTTCCACAGTCATTGCATCTCACCATTGTGGAAGCAACTATGTGTTTGTGTGTTTGTGTGTGGGTTTTTAGTCTTGGGAAGTGAGGAAGAAAGACTGAAATAGGTATATAAATGAGTTAGGCAGCCAAGAAAGACTATAATACCCTCACATATTAGTCACGTGACATGATTTAATGAGAAAAATTGACAATCGTTAGTCTTAGGGACCGAACCCGTTACAGGTCAAAACCATGGGGAGAGGAACTCGGTAGGGACGATTTTCGTTATACCCGACAAACCACAAGGACCATTTAAGTAATTTACTCTTATATTTCTATATGACATATTTATAAGTTTTAACGCCAGGAATAAATCAAGGGCAGGATACAGAGAAATAAATTATCATTCGAGACATTATACAAATACCTAGCGTAATCTACAAACCTTCAACATGTAACTGATGAAATGGAGAATCCACAAGTTCTTGAGAAGCTCCGTCAAAGCCACATGCTTGGATTATGAACTTGAGGCTCGTAACACCCGCTGGAACCACAAACTCAGATACATAATAAGCTTCCACTAACGCTACTCCCACATACTTTGATGTTTGTGTTGATTCATTTGCTTCGTTCTCGACATAAATATTGTACTTGGAGAATATAGAGCCAACATTGCTATTCAGTTTCCATAGAAGTTTGAAAGAAAGGGTAACATGTCCCTCCGAGTTAGATCTCCAATCGAGATTTTGACTTTCAACATGCCATTCTGAGGCTGGTGGAAAAATCATGTTATCAGTAGAAGATTTAATAGATATATGACCAAGAACTGCATTAAATTCTGATGACGATGACGTATATTGATCAAGTGATTCAGATTTAGGATTTGAGTTGTAGCACAAAGCATGTATTTCAGTTAATGTGGATCCTTCCATTATGATACTACTTTCTTGTATGACCCATCCTGGTGATGTTTCAAGTTTTTGAATATGATGTGGCATTATCACAGTATCAAATTTGCTTGAAAACCGTTCCATGGTAAGCAATGTGTCTCCCCATGATGCAAGAAGAACTGATGTTTCCTTTTCTACATCTGTGTTGTCAATGAAATGAAGAGAAAGGCCGATCATTGAGCTACCATTTGATTTCACCTGGTGAATGCAAATATTAGTTGTTAAAGATTGTGACTGTTATTTTCTCTTCTAGGCATCTTTTATCAGACAGGCATGTCGTCATAAAAAAGCCTCGCATGTCCTGAAACTAGAGATGGCAATTTAGAGATTTGGTTTTAGGCTTTATCTCTAACGGGTCAAATAAAATAAACCACTAAAAAATGGGTCTGGTCAAAGTATATTTTTGATGAATAAAGCCTCTTAAACCATTTTACTAAAAAAAATAAATAAATAAATAAATAAATAAATAAATAAATAAAAATTTGCGATCAGATGTGAAACACTAATTATACTAAATCAAAATGACCTGGCCCATTTTGACACATACCAAAAAGATAACTGAATTGACCCATTAACCAACCAGCCCATTTTGCCACCTCTACTGGCTGGAAAAAATTAAAAACAAGTTCAATTAAAAGGTAAGATAAGATGGATTACCGAGTATGTAATGTGGAGTGGTGAATTCCCTATATGGAGTTCTCCTTGAAAGATTCTCCTTTTTAAAGAAGCATGACTTTCTAGGATCCCTTTAAATGTAATGTTTCCTCCTCCACTAAAAGATGCTTGATTAAAACTGAAAAATTCCAAAGTATAATGTGTATAAAAAATTATAATTGAGTTTCTAATTTCAGAAATAATTTAGTGAATACAGAAGATTAAGTAGCACTATCATGCTACAAGTTCATTAACTTACTCAACAAATGCTTGAATTGTTTCGGTTGCAGTATCTTCAGAAGACTCAAGACATGGCTGCCAAACAATGTTAGATGCAAGCTTAGTATAATATAGAGATATTCTTATTTTTGTGTAGCGTAGGGTCGTTCAAAACACTTTCTTTCGTAAATAAAAACTAGATTTTATAACTAATGAGTCAAATGTGATTACTAAATTTATAATCAATAATCTAATCCTTCAAATAAAATGCTTTAGGAGGTTTTATACATTTAACATACAATAACGGCGACTTTTGACCCATTTGACAAATTAGAGAAAAACACAGCCAGAATCGACCCATTCAGAAGTAAATGGGTCGAAACTTCCACCTATACTCAGCACCATACCCTATTTTTTACAGAATATCAAAAAGGGTGAATATCTACTCCCTTTTAGATGTAGAGATGACAAAAGAATAACAAAAGAATACTCGAATATCAAAATATGCTACCTGAAAGCTTTGATTCGAAAGATTGTTCCAAGGTGCATCTGATACTACTCTTCCATCAAGAGATATTTTGTTACCATGGCCCTAGAAAAATAAATGTGATTTAAATATGATGCAACAAAAGGATGTTAACTCCGCAGAAAAATATATGATATGTATTTTGCATTTTTCCAGTGAAAATGCAATAAAAGAATTTGTTTACGCGTAATACGTACCTGATCAAAGTTTGAATAGAACGGAAGAACTTTAGGATACCTTTGTGATATTCCCCATGATTTCTCAACAAGGCTCCACCACCTACAATTACATCACATATACGTAACTACTTGCAAACGTGTGATCTTATAACTTAGCTGTTTTGTAATATATGAAACAAATAAATTATAAATAATAATCCTTTTGGATAAATAAGTAAATAAATGCTAAGATGAGTTAATACCGATTCTGAGCCGTCTGAAAATCAGGGGGTTGCTTAGTCTCATAAAGCCATCCAGGAGCAAATATGGCTGCTGATACATCATCCTTCTTTAGTACATCAAGTGCCACATTTGTCTACTATGCAAAAGATAATGAGTTATATTGTGCTTCATAAGCTTCAAATTTTTTATTTTGATATAAAAATTTGTAGTAAAACGAAAAGGATCTGATACTTATCTTGGAAACATCTAAAAAAGAAAAAGAAATATAGCTACTTTTATTGGTGAATGATTTGCACCCTGACAACTAAAGTATATTTGACGTATTCATGCAGTTAAGGAAAATAGAACAACAATGTATAACTTTTGTAGAATAACTTAGCCACATACCGTCCACTGTCCATCACCATAAGTACCTCTACCAAAAACATCAATTCCCATATAGACATCAAACTTTCTATCACCGGCAACAGCAGCTGAGGACCTTGGATAATCTTCCTGCAATGTCCCCATGTATTCACGTAAGAAAATATGAATACTAAAACAACATAATAAAAGAAAAGAATATATTGATAGAATACCTTCCAGGAGTAGTTCATAAATATGCCATCACATATATCAAAAAAAGGCTTGTTACTGTCATTCAATTGATCTTGCCAATCAAGGTTGCCCTCAATTGTAATACTGTCATACCTACATAACAAAGCACAAAGAGTATATGAGAAAAATATAGAGCACATGTTTGAGTTATAAAGAACAACAAAAAGAGACAACATGATAAAAACACAATTCTTAGAACTCTTACCAGATTACTAAAGATCCGGGCATTGAAGAATGCATAACCTTGGTTAAATGGCTGACAAAATGTTTCAAAATAGGAATCCTTGCAATATCCAAATTGACCTCCATATTTATCTGTTAAAACAAAGCCAAGTAACGCTATGTGTTCATAATAAACTAAGAATGATACACTTACTTCTTTAACAATACATACAAATGCATTAAAGAAGCAATCAAGTTAAGAGTAAATACGAACAACACTCTAATATTGTTTACAGATCGTGTAGACTTACCAGCCACCCATCAAAACCTAAGGCGACAGCAAGCTCAGATAAACGTTCAGCATATATCTCAGCAACTGCAGTTGTTTCCAGAAACTGCTCAGCAATCAATTTTCCTTCATCCCACTCTACTATGAAGGTTCCCAATACCTACAATTTGGCAAACAATAAAAAACTGTTACAACAGCAAACGGGCTCTACTACTTTGATTCTCACTGATATTGATTAACATTAATGATCTCGATCTCATCTAAACTTAACTAGCTTCCCTCACCCCAACATAATTTTGTACTTGAACACATTAATCAAATTGGGTTAATTGCTTGGAAATGTATTCACTTTCTTTTGTATATAATCATGTTATAATCTGCCGCTATTGTATGTAACTAGTCACCTTCATAACAGGTACCAGTAATACATTAATTTTTTTGTTACCACGGAAACCCCACCCGAGCCACCTTTAATCCAAAATCATGGAGGACTAGTGATTTACTGGACTCCATGGGTCTTGCAGTTATTGTTGACATGACTGCCAACTCAAGTATATCATGGGATGATGGGAGTCAGTGTCTTACAATAGCAATTGACAAAAAGTTGAACGTATTTACAAGTAATCCACAAAAATTCAATTTAATTTTGATAAACCTGTGTGGCAACAACATTCTAACCAAGGTTTTCAAGATCGGGATCCTACTCAGGATCGTTTTCATCTTTACAAGATCGAGATCGTTAGATCATATCGGGATCCTAAGATCCTAGTATCCTACTATAATGTCATTTTCTTAATACTATTTGTAATATTATTCAAATCTACAAATTATTATATACCATAAACACAAAATTATATGAATATAATGCATAACTTTGTAGTTTTTCGGATCAGATTAGATCATAAGATCCTATGGTCAAGATCAGGATCTTATAAGGATCTTATAAGATCTTAAGCTTGCTAAGATCCTACGTAAGATCCAGATCGTTTTTGCTTTGCAGTATCGTCAGGATCAGGATCTTAACAACCATGATTCTAACATCCTATTGGTTGCATCTAAGGGAGCTAAGGCGCCATTTTTTCATAAACCATAAAACACTAACACACTGATTTAGGCATGAAATTAGTCACATCTTTTACGTCTCTAGGTCATTTCTCTTAACGCGTAGCAAGAAAACTAATAACCAACAGTACGAAACCAATACTTTTTTTTTAAAAAAAAGGCATACCTTAACACCATGTTTATGAGCAGCATTAACCCAACAAGGAGGGGGCAAGGTAACCAAAGAATGACTAAAATAAATAAAAACATCAATCAAAAACCAGTGCCAAATCCCATAAGCATCAGCATTACCACCACCTTGTACCCACTTATCATCGTCAGTATACCCTCCCGCCATATCATGACACACCATCATCCTCCTCCTATCAGGCAACAACACATCCTCACTGCTCAACTTCACAGTAGCCTTGTTAAACTCAAAATGAAAAGAGTCAAAATATGTCCTCAGCTTTAGCTCTTCTAATGTTTTGATAGGGTATGAAACGGGTCGTGAGGGTACATTCGGGTCGAATACGGGTGGTTGTGGGTCATCGGAGGTCATGATGTCTGGTGAGTTAAATAGAGATGTGAGTGAGGTGTAGTAGTTGCGGAGAGTGATTAAGGTTTGACGGTGTATGTATGTTTCTAGTAATGTTTTGAAGAGGTTTAATAACATAGGAATAAGGATGAATGAAATTTTTTTTTAAGGTTTGGGGGTGGTTTAATATACGAAGACGACGATGAAGGAAGGTTGATTGGTTGGTTGACTTTTGAGGGTGGAAATGTAAATATTGGGGTCCAGTTTGTTTAAAACTTTAAATAACTTGATTCGATGCTGCTTGCGGTTTACATATATTTTGCACATGAGATTGCGTGTTTGAGTGGATTAAAATTTGGTAAAAGTTATTTGGAATATCTTTGCCAAAAGTAGCAGCAGTAGTTGTGACTTGTGAGGAATGAGCAGTAGCCACAACTTACTGTTTACCGCTCGCCGCTCAAAACTTCATAAAGAAACATTGGAAAATGAGGTTTCTTAAAAAATAACAAAGCTCACAGCTCTCATGTCAACCGAACACTAAAATTCAAAAAGTTCACTGCTCACCGCTCATTGCCCTAAAAAGCTCCAGAAAGTTTTGTGCCGAACATACCCTTGCTTTAGGTGGTGTTTGAATTTGATTCAATTGTCTTAATGTTAGAAAAAAAAAAAAAAAAAATGATTTTAAATGGTCGTATAAAAAATGTTTGTTTACGACTTAATCTATACTACATATAATACACAAAGCACTCTCTCTCTCCAAAATTTTCAAATTTACAAGAAATAATGCATGGTTTACAACATTTTAATGCACCCTTTTTCATAATTATAACAAAGTAAGCATATTGTACAACAAAAATAAGCATAATATCATTTTCAAACCAAAATTCCATAATCACAACATTAATGCTATTAAAAACACCCTTTCACCAAAAATTACAACCATTTAAGCACAATATATGATGAGGTGAAAAGTGTACCCGTTTTAGGGGGTCATTTAAGCCCTAATTCGTGTCAATATGATCAAATATTGCCTTAAATCGTTCCTTTTGTCATTTTAGGTACTTTTGAGAATAATTCTGGAAAACACCTCATTTTGGACGTTTTTGGAGCATAAAGTGAAGAAAACGACAAAGTCTCAAAAGAATGCTGGAAATGCTTCCTGACGGCGTCAGAGTCACAAGGTGACGCCGTCAGCCAACCAAGACAAAGGAGTGGATTCTAACTATACGTGACGCCCTAAGAAGAAAATGTGATGTTTACACCTGACGGCGTCAGGTGTTAGGAAATGTAGGCCGTCAGGTGTAATGCTAAAGAGAGACGGCGCAGAGCAAGTTTACAAGTGACGGCGTCAGAAGTAGATCTAGGCCATCCGAGAACCCTAATGGCGGCGAGCTGACGCCGTCAGAGCGTATAAGCTGACGCCGTCAGAGTGTATTTTCTATATATACTTTTCTATTTTTCATTCATTAGTGTGCAACTTTTTGGGAACAAACCCTAGACGACTTTGACAGCTTTTTCAAGGGTTTTTCACCCTTGATTCTTCCATGTTTAATTAAAGATAAGTCTCCATTCAAATTAATCAATATGTCTATGTGTTGGTTAATTATATCTTATGCTTGTCTTTCAATTAACATGCTAGGCTAGATTTATTTTGTGTTTGCTTAGATCTAATGAAACCTAACTATTGATTATTGGTTGTTGGTGTGTTATTACTTGTATTGGATGATTGTTTATCGATGTTAGGCTTAAGAAAACTGGCTAACCTTCTATACGGTAACTTGCTTGAACGTCTTAAGAAACATGAACCAATGTGTACTAGGTTTTTATGGTTGTATTTAATGCATGAGCGAATTCTAATGATCTCATGTTAGGAGCTTCTAGTAGGCTCGACATAGGAGTGAAGTAGGAGCTTATAGAGTTGGGGAAGTACGTACGCCACCCCACGAATGGTATTAAGGAATACACCCGTCATCCACGCAATTAATACACACTAATTAACCGGTAAAAGATAGTTAGGGAGTAAGGAAATCTAAGTAAACACACTTGTCTCCATATAAGTTTCATAACCTTTTATTTTCTTGTTATTTTATTTTATTTGTAATAGTAGTTTTTGGGTTAGTTGGCTAGCAACTAATTCCGCCCAATCCTTCAAACCCGAGATTTTACTTGCTTTCATAAAATATAAAAATACAAAAATAATCATCCCTCATCCTTAGACCTATTAGGGTAGTTTTTCATACCTAACGAACACTATTCCTTGTGAGAGAACGATCAATCCCCCGTACTTACCACTACACCATACTACATCGGTCAGGTACACTGCCTGGTGGAGTTGTAAGCCTCTTGAGATCCCTCGAGAGGTAAAACCTGTTGTAAGGTCGCAAAACCACGCATCAATATATAATATAACTAAATAGCCAAATTAATGCCATCTCCTCAATCAAAAATTAATGTCATTTAAGCACAATGTACAACATTAATGCCATCTCCTCAATCTATTCGAGAATACCAAAGATTTTACCAGCCACAAAGGCAGAAACCGAAAAAAAAAAAGAAAAAAAAAGAAAAAAAAAAGAGAGAGAATACAAGTAGACAACCAAAATAAAAATCATGTAAAAAAACAAAACTAATAGAGGTTACTTGATTTTTAAAAATGTGACAATTTAATTTGGTATTATCTAGATATTGATAGCTTGAGACGATAACTACATTCTAGAAATAAAAAGTTAATCTAAAAAGTAATACAAGTAACTTTATGAAATAACTAAAAATACAAGGTTCGATCACAGTGGTCTTCAAGGTTCGATTAAACATACTCCTTTCGGCTCAAAACTTTCCAGAAATGGTGGACTAGCCTCGATCTATGCGTAAATGGAAGAAAATGACTAGCCGGAATTTTGGCTGGAATCCGGTGACGGCGCCGGAACCCTAAAACTTTCCGGTGGAGTGTTGTTAGAGAGAGAGAGTGTGTGTGAGAAATTGCGTGAGTGTGTGTGGGTGTGTGTTGTTATATAAAACCACATGGACTGTCAAGAAGAGAAAAGAAGGAGGGCGGCGGTGTAACTTATGACAAGGGGTAGAAAGTGTAACTTTGGCAAATCTTTTAATAATAACCTTGTGGGCTACATTTGACATAGCAAACAAACGTTTTAAAATACAGGACTTTCGCCATTGAGTCTGAAATAATTTTTCCAATAAAAACAAGTATAAACACGTATGACNAAAAAAAAAAAAAAAAAAGATAGAGAATACAAGTAGACAACCAAAATGAAAATCATGTTAAAAAAAAACAAACAAAAAAAACAAATAAAACTACTAGAGGTTACTTGATTTAAAAAAATGTGACAATTTAATTTGGTATTATCTAGATATTGATAGCTTGAGACGATAACTACATTCTAGAAATAAAAAGTTAATCTAAAAAGTAATACAAGTAACTTTATGAAATAACTAAAAATACAAGGTTCGATCACAGTGGTCTTCAAGGTTCGATTAAACATACTCCTTTCGGCTCAAAACTTTCCAGAAATGGTGGACTAGCCTCGATCTATGCGTAAATGGAAGAAAATGACTAGCCGGAATTTTGGCTGGAATCCGGTGACGGCGCCGGAACCCTAAAACTTTCCGGTGGAGTGTTGTTAGAGAGAGAGAGTGTGTGTGAGAAATTGCGTGAGTGTGTGTGGGTGTGTGTTGTTATATAAAACCACATGGACTGTCAAGAAGAGAAAAGAAGGAGGGCGGCGGTGTAACTTATGACAAGGGGTAGAAAGTGTAACTTTGGCAAATCTTTTAATAATAACCTTGTGGGCTACATTTGACATAGCAAACAAACGTTTTAAAATACAGGACTTTCGCCATTGAGTCTGAAATAATTTTTCCAATAAAACAAGTATAAACACGTATGACTTTCTCGGAGTAATTAATTTAAATAAATCGATTCGTTTCGTGTATTTATTTATGCGGTTATTGTTAAAGAAAAAACATGTAATCGAACAACATTTGCTTGCTGTAAAATATAGTTACAGGGTATTTTTCAGTTGCACTTAACAAGAAAATAAAAAGAAATAAAAAAAAAATTGTATTTTTCAGTTGCACTTAACAAGGAAAATGAGTGAAAAATAATGTTATTTGATTGATTTTTAAAGTAAAATGTTTCTTCTAAAAATAAGCTGAAAATATTTACTTTATATTACTTTATTTTTCTTTACTAAAAAATTTAAAAAATAGTGTTAAGATTTAAATTTCTACTCATAAAAAAGTTTAACTCGTTAATTGATTCCATTATCTACTTGATGAATCTTGTTTAGCAGTAGACCACTTTTTCTTTTAAGGAAATTTACATTAAGGATATGTGTAATGGTGACCGCGGATGATCACGGTCATTAGTGACACCTCAATGTCAAGTTAGTATTCTCTCTCTACAACCATCTTCATAACCAACTAGTCGTAATCATGATCGCGGTCACTTTTTTTTTTAAATACTAAAATTAATTTTTAATTAATAATTAAAACATTACATTACATTAATAAAATAAAATAAAAAACATTACAATAAAAAATAAAACTTAAACTAATAGTCTAAATTATATTTCTCCTTTATTTTTTGCTTCATCTCCAACACATTCTCTCATTGTATTCTGGTCAAATGGTAAAATGATCTCGGAAGAATGATAGAACATAAGGTCTTTGTCCCTTTATTTTCTTGTTGAAATTGAAACAATTGACGTTGTGACTCAAGTTCATCTTGTTTTTTGTGCAATCTTCTGTTTTTCCAATTTTATTTCAATGTTCTTCAAATTCCATTTGACGATGCTTCATCTTTAAATAAGATTCATAGGCTTCTTTCTTTTTGGAAAAGAAACCCATTCGATGTTTTTTCCATTTATCAACTAACAGATCAACAAGAAGAGGTGCATCAGCTGAAGATTCTAGAGGAACGGACGAGGATGACGCTTTTTTCTTAGCTTTGTCCCAGCCCGTTGGTTGAACTTCCCGAACCTCTTCCTCTAAAGAATCATCCGCTTCTTTGTTCATATTAAAACCATCATGTGCTGAGTCCGATGTGGTGTATGAGGTGGTTCCCGATATCTTTGATTTTTTAATAGCCTTTTATTTGATTTTGTAAAATTTTAGCATCTCAATCTCTTTCCAATTTTTATGTTCACTCAAAAGTTTTCACGGCTCAATTAGTGTGAATGCCTGACCGCACGTCACTTGATATTCAGAACATGCTTTATCGAACACCAGTTGGTCATTTGCGCCACTCTCGTTCCTCCGTTTTACATTAGCATAAATCGCGTAAAAAGATTTTTATCTTCAGAGAAGCATGATTTTCGAGGATTCCTTTAAATGTAATGTTCCCTCCTCCACTATAAAATGCTTGTTTAAAGCTGGAAATTCCAAAGTATAAATTTCATATTGTGCTTCATAAGATTAAAGGTCTTTTCTTTCTTTTTTTTTTCTTTTTTTTTAATAAAAACATTAATTGTAAAACGAAAGGATCTGATACTTATATTGGAAACATCTAAAAAAGAAAAAGAAATATAACTACTTTTAATAATTGGTGAAGGATTTGCACCCTAACAACTAAAGTATTTTGACGTATTCAACTATTCACGTAGTCTAAAGGAAAACAGAACAACAATGTATAACTGTTGTAGATTAATTTAGGTACATAGCGTCCATTGTCCATCACCATAAGTGCCTCTACCAACAACATCAATTCTCATATAAACATCAAACTTTCTATCACCAGCAACAACAGCCGAGGATCTTGGATAATCTTCCTACAATGTCCCCTTGTATTCACGTAAGAAAATATGAATGCTAAAACAACATAATAAAAGAAAAGTATATATTGATAGACTACCATCCGGGAGTAGTTCATAAATATGCCCTCAATTGTAACGTTGTCATATCATAGAACTCCTACCAGATTACTAAAGATCCAGGCATTGAAGAATACATAACCTTGGTTAAATGGCTGACAAAATGTTTCAAATAGGAATCCTTGCAATTTCTAAACTGGCCTCTCTACTGTGGTTAAAATTTATAAAGCTTTATTAGTGTTGTATGCCATAACATATAAATAAATTATAAACCTTTTGAGTTTATAAATCTTTTTCTCACTACGATAAAAATGTGTTACAACTTTATAAATTCTTCACATTACACATGTATTAATTTTGTTGAGTTTATGAAGAGGTCTAAGAACTAAGACCATATCATTCCACATAGATTTCTCACTATGATTGAAATAAGATATAAACCTTTTCAAGTTTTTTAAACCTATTTATGGACCTCTTATAGTGGATGCTTTAAGAATGATACACTTACTTACTTAACAATACGTACAAGTGCGTTAAAGAAGCAATCAATTTAAGAGTAAATACGAACAACACTCTAATATTGTTTACAGGTCATGCGATCTGCGTTTGAGTTGATTAAAATTTGGTAAAAAAATATTTGGTTTAGATTTTCTTTAGTATTCAAAATTTCTACCCATAAGAAATGTTTAACTGGTTATTTGATTCTATTATCTACTTAATGAATCTTGTTTAGATGTAGACCGACTTTTTCTCTTAAGGACATCTACACTAATATACTTTTATTTTTATGGAAAAAGCTAAATAATGATGTTACCCTAGCTAAGGATATAACTAGGAGAAAATAACGAAGTTGGAATATAATGCAAGTTGCAACGCATACATGAGTACTTAGATCACCTCAAGTGAGGTTGAAATGTGGATCACTTAACACACACATGTACTGAAAATCAGAAGGCAAGATTGAACGCAATGCATAACAAGATGATACATATGTGTACTACCAAGTAAGGGATAATATATGAAATCTTTCCATATATTCTTCATAAGATATGAAATCATTTCATATATTCTTTTATATCCACTTCTAGCAAAAAGTGGCTTATCAAGTTGGTACTTCAGTATGATATTCCCTATATATAGTCATGATTGGATCATTGTTGAGAACAATGCTTACGTATGAGATGCTAAACGAGATTTGGATTGAGTGATGGCTCACCCTTCGCATGCCATCCTCACCTTTTACAAATCTAGGACTTAGTTCTATTTGGAGGAATATGAGCTTTTGAAAGTTACTTTTAATACACAACAACAACAACAACAACAACAACAACAAAACCCAATCCCGCCGGATCAGTGAAAGGGGGATGTGAGATGTAGATAGATTATACCCCTTCCAAAAGGATCTCCGGCCAATGAAAGTGCGAAAAAGTACATATGAAAAAGATCAAGAAAGAAAGAGCTAGAGAAGGAAAGAACAAGTGCATGGCAACTCATAAAACATATGACACGAAGCAAGCAAACAAGCCACAACCAAAAACCATAAAAACATATATAGAAAAGAACAAACAAAAAGAAAAAAGACATGGTAGAAACACAAAAACACAAGAAAAAAAGCCAAAGAGAGAGTAGGAGAGACAAGGGGGCAAACACATAAATAAACAAAACAAAACCAAAGATTAAAAGAAATGGAATAAAACAATCAGGTAAGGGCACAAAAGCAGAAAAAACACCCACAGAAAAAGGACCTAAAGGCAAAACCAAAGCCAAGATACAAGCAAACATAGCAGAAAGGCAAAAACAATGAAACAAGAACAAAAGAGAAAAGGGCGAAAACAAAAAAAGCAAACGCTGCAAGAAAACACAAAACATAGAACGGAAAAGCGCAAAAGAGGCAAGGGGGCACGAGCAAAAGCAAACAACCACATACACAAGACGCAGAAAAGCAAAAGGGCAAAAGCACCAAAAGCGCAAGCAAAGACAAAGAACAAAGAAGCACCACGCAAATGGGCCAAAAGCTAAGACAAAGCAAAAGGGATAAGAGATACCCCTAAGCAGATAAAAGCCTAAAGGGAATAAGCTAAGAGGTACTAACACTAACAACTCAAGAAGCAAGTCCACTAAGAGACTCCTAAAATACCTAAACCAACCTAGCCTGAACTACCCGCATACTCTAATCCTATCTTTCCACGCAATACTTTTAATACAAGAGATGCAGTTATAGGCAAAGGCAATGTGGTAACTGGTGAGGTAAAAGATACGTGTCAATATTTAATAGGCAAAAAAATACCGACCAATCGAGCAGAAAAGCTTAATCCTAAAATCCTAAATCGGGAACCAGAAACCAAAACCCAAAATAATGATGATGATAATAATAATAATAATAATAATAATAATAATAATAATAATAATAATAATAATAATAATAATAATAATAAATAAAAAATAATAAATAAAAAATCTAAACCAAAAAAATCCGCTAATCAAAGTTTGGTTTTAGTTTTATTTTAGATAACTTTAAGTAATCGAACTATTTATAAAATACATGAATGCTTTTAACCAAATATTCAAATAATTATACAAATATTTGATTATATTATTACACTATTATTATTGTATAGCGACTTTTTGCTCCTAAGGTGAACATTTACTAAACATCTATGTGAGAAATTTCATGACCTCTAAATGAATACATATTTTTTTATTGATCTGTTATGTATATTTATCTGAATGCAATTATTGTGAATGAATAATTTGAATATGACTTTAATCTATTCAATGTCATTTAATTTTACAAAAAATGACATTTTACGTTTTAGATCATGTTATTGTTCATATGCTTAACTTCGATTAAATGTATAAAATGATTAACTCTGACCCGAACCACGGGCAACCGCTCATTTCGGATACCCACATTTCCGGTTACCCATCTAATGCAATTTGGTTTTGGGTAGTAAAATGAATTACCCGCCTTATAATAAATAGTTTAAGTCTTCCAACTAACTAAACTGAAACGCTCCATAAACGCCCCTAGTAAAGATGTTAATAACATATTAAAATTACGGGTTTTGCTAACTTATACCCACCGAGCACTTATTTAGCTATATATATAAAAGAAATATTGCAGTTAATTAATATCAAAATAATAGATTAATTACAATAATTTTAGAAAAAAGGTAATTTTATCCATCTGCGCTCAAAAACCTTAAAATTATGATGTTAAAATAAACATGTTAACTTCCGAATCTCGTGCGTACGTCAATTATGGGCTGGTCAACCATAACGTTCAATTGCCCTCGGACGCCTTTTAAATCACTTTCACATGTTTTTTTTTTTTTTTTTTTTTTTTTTTTGATAAACAAGAATATATTACTGAATAAACATTACATCTTTGAGCACCCATGGGTTGACTGGGGGTGGCACAAAGCCATCATACACTTCATCTACAATGTCATATAACGCCGTTCTAGCTAGCTCATGAGCCACTCGATTCCCATCACGTCGCACAAAGGACCAAGAGCATGAAGTAAAAGAGCTACATAATCGACGAATGTGCAGGAAAAGACTCCTAATATGTAGCAGCACCTTGTTGTGATGAAAAGCGTCGACAAGAATACTCGAGTCCGTCTCTAAAATAACATTCCTGAGCCCCTTAGCAAGAGCCACCTGGATAGCCCAAAGAATAGCAGTTGCTTCGATCTCAATAACCGAAGTCGAGTAGGCCACCCGTCTATTTCCCGCCACCAGAACCGACCCGTTATGACATCTCATCACAAAATCAATTCATGCAACACTATTTCTACTTGATATCCCACCATCAGCATTAATCTTTATCACACCATTAGGTGGAGGAGACCAATGTACGTGTGATGCATCATTAGACGTGATAGAATGTGCTTCTGGATCTGCATTTGCACGAAAGAAGTCTTCCAATATCACACATGCCGACTCTTTAATTTTATTCGGCTCAATCTCTTCTCCCCCATGGGCTTTGGAGTTTCTTGCACACCATATTCGCCACATGACCATCAACATGAGCTCCAAAGTTCCTTGTCCCCTATCCTTGGCCGTAGTTAGCAACACTTCAATTGATATTTCTGCAACAAGATCTGTAAGGTCAACCAAGCTCATACTGGACCATACATCACGAGCCCAACTGCAAAGAAAGAGTGCATGTTTTGTGTCTTCTATAAGGGCGCTACAATGAACACAATTTAGAGATCCTGGTGCCAAACCTTTAGTCGTCAGATTAGATATAGTAGGTAACAGGTTCATGCATACTCTCCACGCAAAAATCTTTACCTTACCCGGAATATTTGCCAACCATACATACTTTAATGCTTTCCTTTCATGCGTTAATGACGACTCTTGGAAACATTTTATTGTTTCAGTTGCAATCCAATATGCAGATTTGCACGTGAACACTCCATTTGAGGAAGCCTCCCAGTAAAGTGAGTCATGTTCAAGTGTGTTAATATGTGTAGAAGCTATCTTTGTTGCAATCTGTTGGGGAAATAATTGTAAGAGCAGAGAATGATTCCAAGCACCTGCACCATCCAAAAGGTCATTAATAACATTATATTCGCAGTTTTGAGGGCGGTAATCGAGTGTTCTAAATCCCTCCAGCCAATAGTCTTCCCATATTCTGACTTTCATACCGTTACCGACATTCCATCTTTGCCCTTTCTGAATTATGTCTCGTGCCGAACATAAACTTCTCCAGACAAAACTCGGTTGATATCCAATCTTTGCGTCTAGGAAAGAGACTCTAGGGTAATACCTGGCTTTGAGGATTCTTGTTGGAAGTGACTCCTCCATTGTGATTAGTCTCCAACACTGCTTTGCAAGTAGAGCCTTATTAAATGCTTTCATGTGTCGAAACCCCATGCCGCCTCGTGATTTAGAGATACACATAGATTCCCAGGAGGACCATCTTATCGGGTTATCCTTGTTACCATTTCCCCACCAATAGCGGTTAAAAGCTCTATGAATCTCATTTATGCTTTCATCTGGTAACATGAAAATATTCATTACATACATCGGCATTGCTTGCGCCACAGATTTTAGCATGACCTCTTTGCCTCCTATTGACAGATTTCTTTCTTTCCACCCTGCAATCTTCTTACGTACCTTGTCTATAATAGCTTGAAAGACACATTTCTTCTTTCTTCCAATGATTGAAGGCAACCCTAGGTATGTGGTTTGTTGTGGCGCTTCACTTTCACATGTTTTTATTCACATTTTAAGAAGGAAATTGGAACTGTATCCATAATCAGAAAAATATCCATGATCGATTTCCTTAAATATATAATGAAAACTCATAACGATGTTATATATACCCTAAACTAAGAGTACGTAAATTACATAGTGTGAGCTATTAGTGTCCATAACAGTACGTTGAAGAAGATTGATCGTTTGCATATCGAATAAATCTTACCGGAAGCTGCCGGTGGGTGTATGCATGAATACGTTTTACTCGACCAGACTGATTTAGTGCATGCTGTTTAATTTATGCATTAATAATTTACTACTATTAACAAGCAGTTAGCTCATTGCTCATTTTAAAAGAGTCATGGAAGCGAATAACATTAACTAATAAAGACACACAAGAAACGAGAAACTAATTATATACTTGCTAGAGATATCTCATTGCATTCTCTAAGTATAAGTATATACAAAGATGCCGTAAAATAATTGCAAGTATTATACAATGCCATGTGGTTGTGACAAGGCAACACTATTTATGTATGCATTCTTTGATCATCATCGTACAGTTCTAG
>LBNU01021032.1:0-16770 GCA_014162995.1 Artemisia annua | reverse complement strand
CAAAAACCAAATACCAGTCATGAACGACAACCATAGCGTTTGCAAACACCGGTCGTTGCTGTAATCGCACCATGGTAGTTCCAAACATAGGTGGAAAAACCAAATAGATCCGATCCGATGGCAGCAAGCTCAGCAAGCCTACCCTGCCATGGCAGCACCTAAAAACATGCCAAACGCAAAAACATTAAACACTGCCAAACCAATAATCAAAGGTAAACTCTGATAAACCATCCAACCAAATAATCAGTCCTAAAAAGCAATTCCAAACATGGTTAATCCTGTAAATTATTAGAGCCCTAAAATTTAATTTAGACCCTAAAAAATTAATTTCATAAGAAGTCTGATCTCACTCCCAATCCCAAACACCCCTAATTTCATAAGAACCCTAAAATCTAACCGAAACTCTAAATTAACACGAAACCCTAATTCTGATGAAACACATGTAACAAATATAACGAAAAAAATTATGAAGATACCTTCGATGATGATGCCGAATCCGATGAGGCTTTTCAGTTTATGATGAATCTGCTATCTGTGTGTGTGTTTTTTCCATCAATTTGCACAAACTATGAGAGAAACATCCAGAAGATCCAATATATACCACGGATTAAAATATTATTATCACTACTGAAACTACTATACATCCCCTCACAGGCAACTGTAGTTGCAAACGGTTCAAAATTTTCGGTTCGGATCATCTTTGAATAAGGTGGAGCTGGGTGGCCGGAGCTAGGATATTCGGATCCCTCAACTGAACGTCAAGTGTGAGAGAGAGTCCACAGTAGCGGGTTTTATCAAAACCCACGTTTTCCTGTTTGGGTCGGGGCGGAGAGAAAATGGGCTAAGGAAGCCCAAGGAATAGATATATAGTATAATTATTGACTAAAAATTGAATGATCGTCACATTATTTTCAATAAACTTACTTGCTAACGAATCAATAGTATTAGCCCGTTCATCGGTATTACATGAAGTAAAATATTGCATGCTTAATTTGTAACGTACTATTAATATGAATGCTAAGTATTCATCCCACCGGTGGCCGTGACGTTGTTCTTGTTGTTGTTGTTTTCATTGTCGTTGTNATATTCGGATCCCTCAACTGAACGTCAAGTGTGAGAGAGAGTCCACAGTAGCAGGTTTTATCAAAACCCACGTTTTCCTGTTTGGGTCGGGGCGGAGAGAAAATGGGCTAAGGAAGCCCAAGGAATAGATATATAGTATAATAATATAATTATTGCTACTTTACTGATTTGCTAGATTCTTTTACCTAGAGATAATATATAATTATATATATTCATACATTAAAAAGTTATTTATTAGGCCAACTTTAAATGATTTACTAGATTCTTTTACTTTTTTATTTTGAACGGCGAAATTTTATTAAACTAGCAAGGAGCTAGAAAACAAACAAGGAAATAAATTGGGCATTTTTTAACCAATCGTCCCAAGAAAACGTCATATGACAACGACTTTTACACCAATTGAAAGCACAAAAAACTATAGCATCGAAAATCTCCGAACGTCTTGGAGGAGATTCTTCAAAAATGATCTGATTCCTAAAGTTCCAGATAAACCACCAAGATACGAAGAACACTCCCTCCAACATAGCTTTGACCTTAGAGGAGAACCGAATCGAAAGAATCCAAGACTGCCACTCTTGGAACGATGACCAGTCATGAGGATCTAAGCCCCACCATCTGCATATGCGACGAAGAACAAGCTGAGCCAAATCACAACGGAATAAGATGTGGCAAACATCTTCCTCGTAGACTGAACAAACCGGACAAAGAGACGACTCAATAGTGATGCCTCTGTGTATCAGATTAACTCGAGTCGGTAAATAATCTTGCCGAGCTCGCCAAGCGAAGATGTTAATCTTAATAGGGATGTATTTGATCCATCTAGTCGGGGCAGCTTTTTTATAAGACAACCTAAGTTTACATAATATATAAGATTGTGCTTAAATGGTTGTAATTTTTGGTGAAGGAGTGTTTTTAATAGCATTAATATTGTGATTATGGAATTTTGGTATGAAAATGATATTATGCTTATTTTTGTTGTACAATATGCTTACTTTGTTGTAATTATGAAAATTGGGTGCATTAAGTGTTGTAAATCATGCATTATTTTTTGTAAATCTGAAAATTTTGAAGAAAGAGTGTTTTGTGTATTATATGTAGTATAGATGAATGGTATAAGAAAATTATTTTTACTAAACACTTTTATATTTACAAAAAACCCCTCATTTAAAACAATTCACAAAACATCCCCACATTACTGTGTAATTTTCAAAAGTATCCTTTGCATTTATAAAGCTTTTACAAAACATCCTTTATATTTACAAAACTTATAATATAACCCTTAAGCTGTATGTAAATGTTATTTTCTTTTCCATCTTTCTATTATTTATTTATTTATTCTCTAAATTAGAAATGAGGTAAAGATAACATCAAAGGTTATTTAGTATACTAATGGTTTCTTTTAACTCGTACTCAACCAACTGTTTAAATACCACGAAAAGAAGATATCTCAGAATTTCAAAGCTTTACCGCTGCTGCTGGTCTCATTGATATTCCATATTCAGGACTGAAATATACATCGTCGACGGATTAAAATATTATTATCACTACTGAAACTACTATACATCCCCTCACAGGCAACTGTAGTTGCAAACGGTTCAAAATTTTCTGTTCGGATCATCTTTGAATAAGGTGGAGCTGGGCGGCCGGAGCTAGGATATTCGGATCCCTCAACTGAACGTCAAGTGTGAGAGAGAGTCCACAGTAGCGGGTTTTATCAAAACACACGTGAAAATAATGTGACGAGCATTCAATTTTTAGTCAATAATTATACTATACCGATTTTCCACGTTTTCCACTTAATTGATCAGACAACGATGTGTAGGATCTCTTAAACCATTAGAGAAGATGATGTTACTACCAAACCTCCTAAGCACCATCTTTATGTCCTATATTGTTACACACACAAAACACACGTGAAATTTACATAAAATAATATAAATCAATATGATTAATAAGTAAGACGATATGATGCTTACTTTACCACAATTATAAGTTGTAGCCCAATGTGCACGCGGTGTGGAGGAAGTTGTGCTTTGTTGTGTGTGATTTTTGATACCTTATATAATTGATTAAATATTTGTAACTCATGGACGGGAAGGTAAAAAGATTAACCACTAATTGGTGTATTTAATTTATGCATTCATGACATTTTTTGTTTGTATTCTTTGAGGTTTAGAGATGCTTGAAACATGTTGTACCGTACAAACTTTTGTGCACGATTTCTCATGCAAAACATATTGTACCGTACAAACTACATTTGTTGAAATCACACTTGAAGGGTATATTTGGAATAATCAACTCATGAAACATTTATTAAGGGCATTTTGCATTTATAAGACAACCTAAGTTTATATAATATATAAGATTGTGCTTAAATGGTTGTAATTTTTGGTGAAGGAGTGTTTTTAATAGCATTAATATTGTGATTATGGAATTTTGGTATGAAAATGATATTATGCTTATTTTTGTTGTACAATATGCTTACTTTTTTGTAATTATGAAAATTGGGTGCATTAAGTGTTGTAAATCATGCATTATTTTTTGTAAATCTGAAAATTTTGAAGAAAGAGTGTTTTGTGTATTATATGTAGTATAGATGAATGGTATAAGAAAATTATTTTGTACTAAACACTTTTATATTTACAAAAAACCCCTCATTTAAAACAATTCACAAAACATCCCCACATTACTATGTAATTTTCAAAAGTATCCTTTGCATTTATAAAGCTTTTACAAAACATCCTTTATATTTACAAAACTTATAATATAACCCTTAAGCTGTATGTAAATGTTATTTTCTTTTCCATCTTTCTATTATTTATTTACTTATTCTCTAAATTAGAAATGAGGTAAAGATAACATCAAAGGTTATTTAGTATACTAATGGTTTCTTTTAACTCGTACTCAACCAACTGTTTAAATACCACGAAAAGAAGATATCTCAGAATTTCAAAGCTTTACTGCTGCTGCTGGTCTCATTGATATTCCATATTCAGGACTGAAATATACATGGNTGGAGGTTCTTTGAATCCACATCATATCTCAGAATTTCAAAGCTTTACCGCTGCTGCTGGTCTCATTGATATTCCATATTCAGGACTGAAATATACATGGTCTAACCAACGGAATGAAAGTGACAACATTCGTGAGCGTATTGATCGTGCATTAGGCAACATTGATCTTTTCGAGGCGTGCCCATTCCAATCTCTTCTACATAAGCCTCTTATTGGTAGTGATCATGCTCCTCTTATCTATTGCTCCCATCCTTCTAATAAGAAAAAGAAATCTCGTTTTCGCTTTGAATCAATGTGGACTACTCATTTAGAATGTGAGAACACCATTCGAAGATCCTGGCCAATCTTTGAAGTTTCCAATCAGCTTCTTGGCATTAAGCAAAATTTGTCTTCTTGTGCTAGTAATCTTACACGTTGGAGCCGTGACACTTTTGGTAATAACAGACGCAAAATAGAAATCCTCACCAAGGAAATTGAGATAGTTCAATCACTACCTCACACGCCTAGGAACTTGTATAAACAGAGGACGTTGCTACAAGAGCTTGAAACCGTTTGATTACGTGAAGAAATGTTTTGGAACCAAAGATCTCGTGTCAATTGGCTGAAGTATGGGGACTGTAATTCCCGCTTTTTTCATCTTTATGCTATTCAGCGTGGTGAAAAGAACAAAATTTTAGGATTGAAAAATTCTCAAGGGGAATGGGTACACGAGCATGGTGAGATTCAAAGACTCGTCCGAGATCACTTTGGGTCTATATTCACGACAAAAGGTGCTCGTAACTATGAGGAAGTGATTAGTGTTCCTAATCCTGTGGTCTCTGAATCTATGAACTTGCATTTACAATCTCCGGTCACCGATTCAGAAATTCACAAGGCTACAAAACAACTAGGCGGTTTGAAGGCTCCAGGTGAAGATGGTTTTTCTAGGATATTTTACCAAAAGTATTGGCATCTTATTGGTGATTCTGTTTGTAAAGCTGTTCGCTATTTTTTTTTGACACGGGGGACATGCTTCCTGAAATAAATAAGACACTGGTTGTTCTTATTCCAAAGACCCCTGCCCCGGAGACACTTACCCAATTTCGGCCTATTAGCCTTTGCAACTTCATATACAGGATCATCTCTAAAGTTTTATCGAATAGGTTAAAACCACTAATGAGTAAAATCATCTCCCCACAACAATCTGCATTCATTCCCGGGAGACAAATTCAGGATTGCATGGTATTGGCGAATGAAGCTTTCCATTATATCCGCAATAAAAAAAGGTAAGCAAAATGTTAAGGCTCTTAAAGTTGATCTAAATAAAGCGTTCGACCGAGTCGAATGGGATTTCTTGTTAGATGTTTTACATAAAATGGGTTTTGGTGTTCTCTGGTGTAAGTAGATACGTGCATGCCTCACGACATATGAGTTAGAGTTTATTGTGAACGGGGATTCAATCGGGGTTCTAAAGCCCCAACGGGGACTTCGCCAAGGAGACCCTATTTCTCCTTACCTCTTTATTATTGTTGCTGATGTGTTATCTCGTTAAATTTCCAAGGCAATGGCTTTAGGCTCTATATCAGGTATTAAAATGGCTCGTGCTTGCCCCGTGATCTTCCATATCTTTTTTTTTGCAGATGATTCCCTTTTTTTCTTGAAAGCTTCACATGCCGAATGCTCGGCTATCATCCACATCATAGAGTCATATTGTCAAGCTTCGGGCCAAATTGTCAATTTTGAAAAGTCATCCGCCTTTTTTCCTCCCAACACCCCATCTGAACTACGTAACGGCATCTGTTCTGCATTTCATGTGCATCAAATGGACTCAAAAGCTAAATATCTTGGGCTTCCATCAATCTTTGGCCAAAAGAAAAAGGAGTTGTTTGGCTTCATACTTGACAAAGTGATTCAAAAAATGCAAGGTTGGAAGCAGAAGCTCCTTTCACAATCAGGTCGAGAGGTTTTAATAAAGTCCGTCATTCAAGCCATTCCCTCTTATGCTATGCAATGTTTTTTGCTCCCTAAAAACCTTTTGAATAAGCTCATGGCATATGTTCAGAATTTTTTCTGGGGTGGTGATTCCAACGAGCGTCATATCCATTGGAAGAATTGGGGAAAACTATCAGAACCAAAACATAAGGGTGGTCTTGGATTTCAAGATTTGGAAGCCTTTAACACCGCTCTTCTTGCTAAACAAGGCTGGAGGCTTCTCATTAATCCATATGCCTTTTGGGGAAGAATTCTTAAAGGGCTCTACTTTCCTCACTCTAACTTCCTTGTTGCTAAAAGAGGATCGCGTCTGATGTGTTTCGAAAGCTTTAAATTTTAAATACCAATTTTATTGATTCCTTATTACTCAAAACACACGGGTATAAGTATAACCCTCGTTTAGTTACAACACTTTTTGGACTTTCACCTTTGTCCAAGTTCACCCTAACACAACTATCCACGACTCACACACAAGTCGGATATAATTACAATATTTACAATGAGAGAATATGAGGAAGAAGAGAATCATAACACTTGTTACGTTTGTATGTGGACTCTTATAACATCTCGATTCTTGACTACTTCGAGTGTTCTTCTCTTGCACTTTGATATAGAGGATGAGGGAATCACTTATAAACACATACCGACATGGTATAGTGATCAAAGAAGGGAGAAAGAAGAACATAATGTTTTTGTGCTAAGAGGGATGTTTTTCTGAGAAGGAACAGTTCAGTATTTATAGGCATCATGAAAGAAGAAGACGGTCCCTTATATAGGTGACGGTCCTTTATCGCTAAGGGACCGTCAGTCCATTTAAGGGACCGTCCCGACAGACGCTCCTCTTTTTGTCCTGACGTGGTGAAAGTTTATCTGGTTTGGAGGGAAAAATAGCTGTTGGAACATTTGAATTTGAATTTATTTTCTTTATAAAACATTTCTTTAAAAACACAAAAATACTTTTGTGAAAAATGTTTTGTCATACATAAAAATGTAAGTTTTAGTGAAAATAAAATCTTTGATCACTTTACTAATGTCGGTATGAAGTTTGTTCATACATGAAGTGACGTTGTAGTAGATACGTGGAAGAAACGAGTTTCCTCGATTAAAAACTTATTAACCGTAACTTTACGTAACATGTTTTTATATTTTGTGATTATCAAAACGTATGAAGACCGAATAATGCAAATAACGTTTTTGACATTATTTGTATTAACAAAACGTATTTGCGCGCCAATAATTTGGAACTGTAACACCCCCATTTTCTACGTTTCGCAGCGGATTTAGGGTTGGGGTATTACTTCATGGAATCACAGTTACAGTAATAGAAAACTACTCGAAAAGAGACGTTTTTATAAATATGTTATCATTCATTAAAATATCAGAGTTTTATTAAGGTGAGGTCCCGTGAATCTAAGTGTGAAATAGTGTAGGAATGATAACAAGATTGAAAGTCCTCCGAGTTCAGTGCCTTCTCCTGCCATGTCTCCATAATGGTATACCTAGGATACATGCTTAAAAATTCAACACTAGGTGTTGAGTGAGAATCATAGGTTTAAGTGTTAGTGAATACAAATTCCCTGGGCTACGTTGTTACACCCATCTAGGAAAATGTTGTGTGTGTGTGATAATTGTGACGCATGCACAATTATCAGGAGTGGGGTATGTTGCACTAAGCTCATGAACCACACGTTAACAATCCAGGTCATGTGGGCTGCAGACCCAACATGAGGGGATGGGAAGGATAACTTGCCAAAGTTAATCCTTTAGTGGGTTCAAGTATAGTACTTATTGGTACCACCCAGAGAGGTGTTAATACCAACGGGAGTTGTCAAACTCCAATAAATCTATCAACTATACTCGTGTTCGCGTGCGTAAAATATCCCAAACGATTAGATTCATGAATTTTTAGTTATGTAGTGGTGGCAGTTAGTTTATTCGTGCAACAACCAAAGAAAAAGACTTGTATTCGGTTTAAAGCATATATCCCCCTCACAGGGTTTGTAAAGCATTTAGAAAGTGTTTAAAAGGTGTGAGGCTATGAAAACTCACGGAATTTAAAAAGTGTGAGGCTATGAACTCACCTGGGCTTAGGGAATTCTAACTAGTGCAAAGAGTGACTCGGAAACTAGACTGCCTTACTCACGTATCCTGATGTTGTTGTAGTTGTGGATGTATGTCAAGCTTTAGTTGTTTAGTTTATGTTTCTTAAGTAATTATTCTTAGGGTTCTTAGAGTTTTAGATATAACACAACACCGTTCAGGCCATCATAATTCAGAAGTATAAGACTCCTAACATGAAGCTCCCTACTATTGTATTATATTTTCAGCATAATACCGTTCGGGCCATCATAATTCAGAAGTTAATACTCCTCACATGAAGCTCCTTACTATTGAGTCATGTTGTTATTAAGGTTTAGTTATAACATAACACCGTTCGGGCCATCATAATTCAGAAGTATATGCAATAATCGTTTGAGGAGTCAGGGCACTTTAAATCGTAAACTCAACAAACTCGTCAGAACGAAATATCCACATAGTACTCCTCACATGAAGCTCCCTAGTATTGTGTTATGCTTCTAACTTTAAAATAGGTTTGCTATATATATGAAATAGTTTACTTTATACCCTTTAAGTTTAGTATATTTACAAAATCTACCCTAGACTTAAAATACTTATAGTACTTAGGTTTATAACTATCTAGACTTAACCCTATTAGTCCCTATACTTATATATTTTAGAAAAATGACAAAAATGACCCTTGGACTTATAAGTTTTCTATATTTACCATACCCTTAAGTTTATAACTTTTGCAAAACTAGTCCTTTTAAGTTTATAACTTTTTATCCTAGGGTTTTATAATTTTGCAAAAAGGGTCCTTATACTTATAACTTCTAATAAATGTCAAAAATAGTCTCTAGACTCTATATTTTCAGAAAATTACCATATATACCCCTATGCATGGAAAACTTTGCAAAACGAGTCCTAATTCCATGCAAACTATATTTTTATGAAACAAAAAGGTTTTCTAGCTTATGTTTAACTAATATTAGCTTATCTAAGTTACCTAAACTAGCTTAAAACTTATAGAAAGGAATTATAGCACATAAAAGGCAATTCGACTCTATTTAGGGTTTTAAAAAGAAAACTAACTAGTTCTAGTGTTCAAGGCTTAGGCAAGAGATCCTATGGGTTCTAAGGCAACCTAATACTATCCTAGGACTAATCTAAAGCTAAAAGAACAAGAAATTAAGACTTACCTAGGTCGGGGAAAGGTTAACGAGGGTTTAGGGTTTTCCAGGGCTTCTCTCGGCTCAAACCACAACTCGACAAGGCTCAAGGCTTCGCTACTCGACTTCTATGGATCTTAAGAATTCTATGCTACAAAATATATGTGATAGAGAAGAGTGGGAAGGTGTGGGATGAAATGAAGGGCGTACGAGGGTATTTATAGCCCTCGATGGAGTAGCGACCAAGGAAAGGAAGTAGGAGGTGTCGAGGAGGGGGGAGGTGAGTAAGCTGAGCTGGGTTTTGTCGTGGGAGGTCTAGATAGTGATGAGGACGAGCTAGGAGGTAGCTAGGGGGCTGCCTAGGCCGGTTGTGGTTATGNGTGGGAGGTCTAGAGGGTGATGAGGACGAGCTAGGAGGTAGCTAGGGGGCTGCCTAGGCCGGTTGTGGTTATGGTGAGTCGAGAGTTAGAAGGAGGTGACAAGTAGGTGCATCACCTACTTGCTTGGGTGCTTAGAGGTTCTAGGGTGTGTGCTAGGTTAGGGTAAGGTGCTAGGGTGCTTGGTTGTTAGTGTAGAGGTGCTTAAGTAGCTTAGTTCTAAGGTTTAGGTCTAGTTTTAACCTAGTTTTACCTAGAGTGAGTTTAGGGTGTTGCCTAGGGTTTAGTGTCTAACCTAGGTTTCTAAGAGTGTTTAGTGACTAATCCTAAGATCTAAGGGGCTTATACTAAGTGGTGGTAGCTTATGAGAAAGATTTGGGAAAGTTTGACCTAGTTTTCAGGAAGTTATAACCTAGTTATGGTTTTGTGCCTAAGGGACTTGTACCTAAGCTCTAATGGGTTGTACTAGTGCCTAATGGTCCTAAAGTATCCTAATGTTCCTAAGGTAACTCATAGTTATGCCTTGGACACTTTCAAACTAGTTTAACAAAGCATATAGGGTTTAGTAAGCACATAGACCTAATTAGGGTTTATTTAGGGTTTGTTATGATTTTGTGGTAAGTTTAGTGTGTTAGATTGGTAAATTTACTTATTGTGGTGTTGTTGTGATCTTATGCTTGACATACTAGGGGTTTATAGGGTGTGAGTGTTGATTTATTTGGCTTGTGAGGATACGTGGGCAAGTCTAGAGAGTCATGCAAGTAATAAATGTACATAAAAAGCAAAAATTTTCCTGTGAAATACCTACTATAGGTATTTGTAATGGGAATGATAGTGATGAGATTTTGTGGGTTGTTACAGTCTTACCCCCTTAGAAGAAATCTCGTCCCGAGATTTTGATGAACGTAGGAGTAGGGGAAAGAATGAGTTGAGAAAGATAAGAGGAAAGGAAAGAGTTGTACAAACGGAGCAGGAATTGTTTGTACATGTGCCAAATACTTGGTCTCATTTGTTTATATCTCATTACTTACAAGTAATGGCGTCCCAATCCTTGTAAGCAAGAGCTTATAAATTCATGATCCATTCGATTTATAACTTTCTTCTTAAAATGAAAGAGCATCCTAATTCATTATATAGAATAGTCATAATAAATCGTCCTTAAGTAGTATTGGCGGAAAACGGAAAAAGTGATCCACATTTAAGGAAATATGGGTCAAGAGTGTTTTGGAGACAAGTTCAAGTCACGATAGAGACAAGTTCTAGTCATGACAGAGACAAGTTCTAATCATGACAGAGACAAGTTCTAGTCATGGTGGCTAGTTTTACAACCTCTTTGTTGAGCAACTAATCACTTGGTAGCTATACCATGTTATGACTAGTGTGACGAACGTTATCTCATTCTTGCAACCTTTGTAAGGTGAGATAGTATAATACCATAGTCGAACATAATGAGGATTAAAGTTCGGCATAGATATTCTTACAAGATCTAACTAATAGAATCTTGCGATATAACGAGAAATAAAAGTTCTAATTCTTAGAACCTTGTAGGATGGGGTAGAGAGAGAATATAGAGGAAGAAAAATAGAGTGAAAAATGACGGAGGAACGAAAAGTTGAAAAGGAGTGAAAGGATGGATGAAAGTGGAAGGGTGAATTTTTATAGGAGAGAGTGAAAAGGAAGGAAGGAAGGCAAGGGATGAAATAGGAAGGTATGAAGGAGGTAGGGATAATAGAGGAGTGGGTTTAAACGGAAGAGTAGGATTAAACGATAGAGTAGAAAGTCGGGAGAATGAAATTTGAAATGGGGAGAGTGGAAAAAGGCGGGAAAGTGAAAGTTGAATGAAAGGATGTGGGGAAGCGGAAGAGTAGGGTTTAAAATGGAAGGATAAGATTAAACGAAGGAGTAAAAGTATAGGATACCTGTAAAGATAGTATTCTAATGGAATTTTAAGATTTACTAGATTCCTCCAAGTTTTGTTTCCCCCCTAAGGTTATTCTAGTTTTCCTAACTAGTCCTAAACTTCTAAGGGTGATGTGTTTGGTTCTATTAAAGTAGAGGGTTCTAAAGTGGAAGAAGGTTTAATTGGTTTCTTTCCTAAGGTTTTACTAGGAGTGTCACTATTCCTAGGCAAGGTTTCGGGTTTTCTCTTTTGTTTTAAGTTGTCTATTACTACGAGTATCACTATTACTATAAGTATTACTATTCCTAGGTACCTGAAACCAGTTAGGGTAGTATCCATGTTATCTTCTAAGTGTAATTCCTAATGTGTATCCTAAGAAATATCAAATCCTAAAATGTAATCTAATATCCTCAAATATCTTATCTCTAGTTATAGCTAATAGCCTCAAGTTTTAGATCTAGGTTATAAATTCTTGGAGTAGTTCTGGGGTGTTCTAATGGTGTAATATTCCTAAGGGTTTCTAAATCCTAAAAGTCATGTGGGAAATCCTAAAGGTTGGTTACTAGGTCTAGGTGATCTATATCTTTAAAATAGTCTATTCATATATGGTAGAAGCTTGCTTATGTACCTTTATGGTAGGAGCTTGCTAATGTGTCTATTCTAACTAGGGGTTTAATAGTTTATGGTGGAGGTTTACTATTTAATGCTAAAATTCTTTATATCTAACCTATGTTCTAATCCTAATGTCCTTAATCAATTTTTATGCTAGGGTAAATCCTATCTTATAGGGATGTATTCCTAATTTTTCTATCTATAGGGGTAGGGATTTGGTTTCTAATCTATAAAACCTCAAAGATTCCTAATCTTATCTCCTATTTCCTTAAGGGTTTCTAACCTATCTTAGTGTCTAAGGCATTCTAAACTTAAGTTTATGTTTTCTAGGGATATATTAAAGTTATTTCTAACTTAAAGCAAGGGAATCCTAAAGAGTATGGTTCGGGTTTTACTAAGAGGGGAGGGGAAAATTAACTCGGGAATAATAGTAATCTGAGGAAGTAAAGTGGGAAAGGATAGGAATATGCTCATATATGATTATCATATATTTGCATATGGAATAGTTAGGGGTAGATTCTCTAACTAGGGGAATGATAACTTAAGGAAGCTATGAAAGTAGTGAGGATTTAGAGATCGGAAGAGAAAGAATTCAGATCTCTATGGTGTAGAATAAAAAATCTCACCATTGATAGGGGAAGTGTTTGAAGGAGTTGGGTTTTAGGAAGGAGAAAGTATAAGGGGAAGCTTAAAACAGTTTTGAGATTCTATGTATCTAAGGCATCGGGGTGGTTTATCTTAGGTTCCTAGAGGTCGGGGTTCAAGGTTTGGGGTAGGTTATAACAAGTACCCAACTTGTTATAGTTTATGGGGTAGGTCTATATTCCTAGGGGTTGCTATAAGGTTAGGGATGACCTAAGGTGGGGAGAGGCATTCTTAAATCTAGTTTATCTAAATTATCCTAATTGAGGGGCACCAGGTAGTTTCTAAAACCTAACTTATTTTATTGATTTCCTAGTACTAATTATTCTAGGGCATGATTCCTAAGGTTATAAAAGGCATATTACTTAGGGTTTTTCTAAAGTTTTCCTAATTCCAGGAGTTTGTATTTTCTAGGTTTGATTGATGATTTCCTCATCATCATCAATTGTTGGATCGTTATAGCTTGTCTAAGGTTTAGCAGTCTTGGAGAAATCCTAAACTACTAATGATGAAACACTGAATTACTCTATTAAGTATGCGGAATTACTTAACAAAGCTAAGAATAATTATCACAACTTTAACACTTTATATTAACCAAACTTTGAACCTGCTAATTGTACAGATTCACAAACAACCCTAATATAGCTAATATCGAACTTTAGCTTTTCTCTAAAAGTATTCGTATCTCTAATAATGACCTAGGGATCCTTTTATAGACACAAGGAAAACCCTAGTCGGTTACAATACTTGAACGACAAGTATACAAACTCTACCTTTAGAATATTCTAGATTATACATAATATTCCAAATCTAATCTTCAGTCTTTATCTTCAAGCAGTACTTTGACTATATCAACGAGCAGTACTTTGATCACAAGCAGTACTTTGATTTTAAACACTTTAGCAGCACTTTGATGTTCAGCAGCACTTTGATCTTTTATACCCCAACAATCCTCCCCTAACTTGAATTCTACTTGTTTGAATTCAAGTTTCCATGTGTAAACTTTGTCTTGAAGGAAAGATTGTCTTCTTTGAAAATCATACTCGTTGTTTTGTTATCATCAGCATAAAGTATCTGCAATCTTTATCAGCAACAATATTTTGTCTTTACAGCAACTCAATCTCTTCTCAGCTACTCAGCAACATAAGGTAAATCAAATCATATTCAGTTTCATACTATTCTCATCACTTCCAGGTGTATTAACTCCTGTGAGAGGTGAATCATTGAAAATTAATGGATTTTGATGTCTCTTTACCTAAGCTATTAACTCTGGAGTAGCCAATGTTTAGGTTAAGTAAAGCATGGTACATTGATAACCATATGATTTTTAGCAATCATCAGCTATCAACGGATTTGAGTAGTCTTTACCAATAGCCGTTTGCTTTTGGACTAGCTAGTTCTTTTAGTACAACTACCATGGTGAACTAATTACCATATGAATGGATTTTCCACAGCCTTTACCACAAGCCATTTTCTTGTTGGCTAGTCAACTCTTCACTTATCACAGATATGGTGAGTTGAAAACCATACAATTTTTAGTAAATTGTCAACTAAAAACGGATTTGATTATCACATCAGAGCCGTACCCTCATGATGAGTCAAACTCTTTCTTGTCTGTTAAACATGGTGAGTTGAATACCATTTATTGTGTAGCACAAGTACTAACACCATGTTCATCTCCAAAAACAATTTGTTGCTGTAAACATTTGTGCTTCAAAAAGTATTTTGCACATGACAAAAATTGTTATTTCAAAAAGACTTTACTGGTTTTAGGCTGCAAGCAGTACTTTGTGAAAGTACTGTTTGATCAGCAGTACTTTGAATAAAGTACTTGTTTATTCAAAAGATTTTAAACAATTAAGATCATACCAGTAATTATTAATCATCATCCTTCAAAATTGTCCAATTGATGAACAAATTTATCACCATTAGAGCAGTTTCATCCTCTTGCTCTACTTCCATACCATGATCCAGCATCCTCATCATCAAATCTCTTGTAAGAGGATATCTCCTTTCTGCTAGCATATGGATCATAGTACCATCTTCCAATTCTAAGACATGTACACCAGCATTTGCAAAGAATCTCCAACTTTGAATCTCCCAGACTTCTTGATTCTTCCAAACATCAGCTGTGCTTGTCTCTTCTGTTTCCCACATTGTTGTCAGATCTCCCAGCAACAATACACCAATTCCTTTGAGTGGAATGTGTTCAAAATGAGCTTGAATCTGTTGATGTAGATAAAACAAATCTTCTCTGTCTATAAGGTGCAATACATCTACCAACAAATTAAATGCTCTGAAGCTGTCATCTTCTCTATGGAAAACAAAATAATCTCCATCTTTTTCAGATTCAATAACCTCCAAATCTGATATCTTAGCCTTTGTAGCAGTAACTTCTTCTGACTTAGGAAGCTCAATATCAACAACTCTTAAGTAATTTCTCAGTTCATCAACTGTATTAGCTCTTAATTCCACTTCAGACTTAGACTTCTTTGATGACTGTGATTTAGTTGTTGTTCTTTTCCTTTTATTACCAGCTTCCATCATCTGTTTTCCTTCTTCAGTATCATAACCAACAATGCCATCTACTTGTCTTTGATATTCAGCTCTGACAGCATCATATAGTTCCTTCATCTGTGAATGATTTAACTTGTTCAGACCCTTGTATCCTCTTCCTTTCAAGTAGCTCATATAAAAATTTCATTCTTGAGCCTTTATCATTGATTTCTTTAGTTGAACAACAGCTTCTTTTATTTCTTTCTCATACTCAGCATCAAGTTCTGCTTGAAGCTTCTTAACAGCTGCTTCACTTTGAGCTTCTTGATAAGCCCTGATCTGCTCCATAGTAAAGAATTTCTTTTTCTTCTTCTTCTCTGGTTCCATCAAGATTCCTTTTCCTTTATCTTTAGGATCAATTTCTTGAGTAGGCTTAGGAGAAGATTGCAGATCTTGAGATTGTTCAACTCCAGGAATGACAATACCTTTAGGTCTTAACATATTGAGCATGATCTCAACAATAGTTTCATCATCACTATTAGTAGGCTTAATCATCTCTTCTTCTTCCTGAACTGGATTGGATGGACACACATCTTCTTCAAAGTCCAAGGTCCTTGATATAATGTGAAACTGTCTCACAGTACCTTGAGCAGTATCTTGATTAAAATACCAACACCAGTACCTTCCAACTCCAATTCTTCTGTATCACCACTTCTGACTTGAGTGTCAGCTTCTTGAAGATTTACTTGCTCAGTCTCATCACTTCTTCTTTCAACAATATCTTGATGAGAAATTTGTTCTTCAAGTGGTGTCTGTGGAGTATTTTGATCAGCAGTCTTTTCATCCACAGTCTTTTGATCATCAACAACATCTTCATTATCAGCATCTTCATTCAAATTCACATCTTCCTTATTCCTCCCCAATGTGAATGAAGATAGCTTTCTTAGCCTCCTCTTCTTTGACTTAAACTTCTGGAGACCTTCTGAAGGATGTTGAATGAGAGACTTAACCAATTTCTTCAAATGCTTGTACTTCTTTTGAAGAATTGTCAAAGCAGTAGCTTGATCATCATAGGCTCTTTTTAGTCTCTTCAATTCTTTTGTCAAAGCATAATTGTCCATAACTTCATCTTCATCAGGTGTATCCTCATCAGCCATCACTCCCTCATCTCCTCCAGATGTCTGATCTCCATCTGTGGAAGTATAATCATTGGGGGTGGGTTGATGAGACGAAAAATGTTACGTTTTTAGGGGTCAGTTTGAGTCCTAATTCGTATATTATTTGGTCGGATTTCACCCAAAGTCGTTTCTTTTCTCATTTTAGGTACTTTTGAGGAGAAAATCACAAAAGAAGCATTTTCGGGCGTTTTCGGAGTGAAAAAGTGCGGAAAACAACAAAATCTCAAAAGACCCTAAAGTGCGCAGAAGGTGACGGCGTCACAAGCTCCA
>LBNU01021030.1:8251-19535 GCA_014162995.1 Artemisia annua | reverse complement strand
TGATGTGTGCTTATTCACACACCTTTTATTCACCATTATTAGACTATTATAGACCAAAAACTAACGTGAAACGCCAAAGATATCTTGTTTTTGTGTTTGTGATCGTGCAGGGACGGATATTGCATAAATAGCACAAAAGTCAACCAAAAAGCCTAAAACGAGCACGAGATGTGGAAAAGTGTCAAAAAGCCGAGTCAATGATGAAATTTACTCAAGGAAAGCCCGTGATGACAAAGTTATTTCCTAAAGGCTCGAGAAAACGAAAGAGATGCTTAATCGAAGTTCAAAGCTAATTATTACGATAAGCTTCATAAATTCGAGCAAGATATCACTTTTACATCTTTGAAGACTTTTAGAATACACGTCAACACAAGCCTCGAAGTTACAAGAGTTTATATTTAATGTTTAAGGCGTTTAGTAGACTTGTAATGTAGTTTATATGTTATTTTCATGACTTGTAAAAGTCTAGGGGGCAAAGCGTACACGTAAGCAAACTTGTAAACCCCCTAGCTTGATAAATATCTTGGATGGCTTCATTTGTAAGCATTAGACTAGGAGTAGTGTAGGTGTAGTGTAGATTATTTTCATGTCTTAGTGTAACTTTTATTTTGAGTTCAAGCTTTTTACTAGTATTATTTCTAGCTTAATTTCGCGCTCTTTAATCTTTATTGTTTAATCTTTACAAGCTTTTCTTTTAATCTTTTCTACAAGCTTTTATTATTTTCTACCACCTTTGCATGAATTTTGTTTCAAGTGAAAGAATACACAAATAAGCTAGGCTTCCAAAAGAAGCCGTGGCTTGTTTGCTTATTTTTGAGCTTATTTTAGTGTCTTTACGTTTTATTTATCAAGTTTTTATAAGTCTTATTTATTTTTTTTATTTATTAAAATTTGTGTCACGTTAAAAGTTTTTAAAGTCCTGTATTTTTAATTTTAGGGTTTAGTAGCGAGTATCATTTTTTTGTCTAGCGAGTTTAGTTTTTTTTTAGAAGTAGCGAGTAGTATTTTAATTGTAGTGTAGCGAGTATGTGTTTTTAGAGGAGCTAGCGAGTATGGTGATTTTGTGATGATTCTAGCGAGTATGACCTTAGCACCCTAGCGAGTATGGGCTGTCTTAACCCCTAGCGAGTATGGGACACTAGATAGCGAGTAAGGGGCACAATCTCTAGCGAGTTTGTGTCTAGTTTTAAGATAGCGAGTTTCATTTTTTTGAGTAGTCTTTAGCAAGTTTGGTTTTGTAGTTTTAGATAGCGAGTTTGATTTTTAGTCCAAGTTTATTTTGAGTCGTGTCTTGTCTCTTCTTCTCTTCTTTTCTTATTTCTTTTACAAGTCGAGTTAGACTTTTATTTTCCCTCATCGTTCTTCGAGTGAGGTTTCATTTTTCTTAATTCTAAACGTTATGCTGTCGAATTTTTCTTAAACCTTTTTAGTTACGTTTTCTTATATAAGTCTTATGTCTTTTCATTTTTAGTTTTAAACTTTAATTACGTTTAATGTTTTCAAGTCTTTTAATTTCTTTATCGCTTTACTTTATTTAAAATGAGTCGTGAGTAGTTTTTAAACGTGTTTGCTTAGTGATTCGAGTTTGTGATTTTAGTTAGAGTGTTAAACGTTTGTGATAAGTAATTGAAAGATTACTTAGACGTGTGAGTTAATTATTCGAAGACGAAACCTTTGAACGATTAATTCACTCGTCTCGAGTTAAAATCTTTTCAAAAGATTAATCAACAACTAATCTCGAGAAAGGAGAATAACTCGTTGCAAACTTTTACCTCAAGCTTAATGAACTTATTCGCGTTGCTTTGCAGACACATTATCTTTTAAATTCATTTACCGTTTTATTTACTTATCGCTTTCATTTACCGCTTTCTTTAGTCATTTTATTCATGCAACTTTACTTGTTTTCTTATTTCATGTCGTTTTACCGCTTTCCTTTACTTTAATTTGTCGTTGTAGTATAACAAAACCAAAACCTTCTTTTTAACCAATTCATCACACATAGCTCACGGTCTTGAGTGACGAGATCCATATTCAACCCTCGTTGGGACAACGATACCCGTGGTTTGAGCTTGTACTTTGCTCCCACGACACATCAATTTTTGGCGCCGCTGCCGGGGAGCGGTTGATAAGATTGAGTTATTCGATCGTTTGAGTAATGTGTTTTGGAGATCCTTCTTTCGAGAAGTTAAAGTTTTTGTAAATATCTTCAAAATATAAAACCACAAAAAGATTTTCTCTTCAAATTTGTTTTCACTTTTGATTTCTACTTTTCTAAACTTAAAAATCCAAAAAGATTTTCCATTTCAAATTGGTTTTCATTTTTTAACTTTTCATTTTTCAAAACCTAAAAACCAAAAACAATCTTCTTTCCCCCAATTGTTTAATTCTCATGAATTCATTGATACTTTGTGTTGGTTGTGGTGAACCACTCTATGGTGCACCGTGTCGATACTGTACGTGTGAAAGGTGTGGAAACGATATTCAAAACGGAAGTTGTTTGTGTTGTGGTTCAAGTAATTCATTCGTGTATTGCAAGTTTTATCCTCGTTGTCAACCCTTGGATTAAGATTAACAATATTCGTTTTCATATCATGCGTTAATTATAAGGTTGTGTTATAGGGTAAAAGCCAACGTTACACGCATATAAAATGTTTAGGCACTTACCAGCCCTTGTCCTCTTACAGGTATGGTACAAAGAAAGTTTAAAATTCTTCGTGTGGAGAATGAACACAAACCGCTTCAAGGCAACGGGCTATCTCCCAACTTTCACTTGTTATAATCATATGATTGATCATTACCGATTTGTTGGCCCTTTTCTCACGGATCTTTAATCAACGATATACCAAAACAATGAAATAATCTCAATTTCTATAAATCTGTCGTCAATTTGTGTTTACAACATGTTTTCTATATATACAAATCGAAAATGTACAAGTGAAAGGTTGTGTTGGTTCTTTTGATTCCAACAATCATGTCCTTTCAATTGTAACTACCATATAACTATTTTCTAACTAACTTTGTAACTGTTTTGTAACTGCCTAAATAATTGTATTTGCAACTGCTATTGACTTTGCTCCGGTTTGACTTTAGGGGTGACTTTATTAGATTGAGATTAACCCAATATTCTCCCCCTTAATCACAATCGCTTTGTCGTATATCTTTAAGTCTTTTGTAGTCATCTCACATAACACCATTTTGCTTCCTTTAACATTCACTGTAATGTTGATCGAATTTTGGAATTTTCTGCACTTCTGCATTCTCTGCGGTCTTCTGCATTCGCTGCGGTTTCTACATTCTCTGCGATTTCTGCACTCTCTGCGGTTTCTGCATTCTCTGCGATTTCTGCACTCTCTGCGATTTCTGCACTCTCTGCGGTTCCTGCACTCTCTGTGGTTTCTGCATTCTCTGCGGTATGCTCATTATATCATTTCTTTTTAGTTATAGTCGCCATAAGCAATGTTGGCTCTAAGTCTTCTTCAATAAGATTGGACTGTTCTCTGACTTGATTCTTGCATTTATTTGGACATTCATAGGCACAGTGTCCAGGTTTGTGACATCGGTAACATATGACTTGAGATTTGTCTCTTTTATCTTCTTTAAAGGATGCTCGTTCTTCCCTTTTAGATTGATAATTGTTCTTGTCTTGTTCTCGGCCTCGAGACTGGTTAAATCTTCCCTGACCATATTCTCTAAAAGGTTTTCCTTGTCCTTCATATCGAGTGTACATCAAACTCTCTTGACTGTTCACTTGTTTATTTTTTTTATACTTAATTCTTTCTTCATAAGTCTTAAGTCTCCCTATTGCTTCTTCCATTGTCATTGTACTTAGGTCGGAATATTGTTCTATAGATGCAACTATTTGCAGATACCTATCAGGTACAACATTTAGTAATTTCCTAACTAAGGTTTGATTTTCCATTGTGTGTCCTAGACTAGCGGCTTTGTTTACAAGAGTTGTGAGTTTTCCTGTGAAGGTGTCGATTGTTTCATCTTCCTTCATATGTAACAACTCAAAATCAGATTTGAGTGTTTGTAGTCTCGCTTGTTGAACTCTTTCTTCGCCTAAGTGTCTAGTTTTCAAAGCATCCCATATGGCTTTCGGGGTTTTGTGCTTTGTTATTTGGAGCAATTGATCTTTGGGTAAGGCTTGGTAAAGGTATGTAATAGCAGTTTTCTCCTTTTTCTTATCGGTTTGAGTCATATTTAACGGCCGTATTGTTTCCCATAACCCATTTGCTTCTAGAATGATTTGCATTCGAATTGCCCATAATGAGTAATTCGCGGGTTTTAACATCGGGCATTGGAATTGAGGGGTAGTATTAGTTGTACTAACCTCCTTCTTTCCATTATCTCCACCATCTTTTGTCATATCTCTAGGATATTGACTAAAAATCTCCTAAAATTCTAACACAAGATGTGTTAAAAAGATCTAGCGCGCTTCTAAAGTTTTGTGTCTTAACGACAATCAAAAACCTTATGGAATTAGTTCTAGTTTAGAAACTATCCTCGGAGATTATATATTCAAAAATAATGAATAAACCTAAGGTGAATTACTCCTTAAAAGTTATTCCTAATTATAATAAGCAGTGTAAACACTTGGTTATTATATTCTAACTATGACAAGATACTAAAAATATAAAAGTAGTAACTTATCTAATAAAACTATACAATATATTAATTAAAACTAATATACTATATATAAAAAATAACAAAGTCGAAGGGTGGTTATGTTAAATTTGGAACCTGGNTTTTAGCTAGGCGTAACACTTGAATCTTATTACGCCGTAGAGTTCTTATATAGAGATTAGTTTTCAGATTTCAAGTTGTTACGCCGTAGAGGCTACAAATGTAGTTTGTGCTTTTATTATTTAGGACATTTTTTTAGTTTAATTAGGAGTCTTGGGAAGAAAGATAACTTTCTCTCAAATCTACCTTTTTCGTATGAATATAGAGCTTATTCTCATTGTAAAATATTTTGTATTTTATGAATAAACTTGTGTTTAATAAGAGGTATTCTCTTGTTAGGATTTTATTTTCTGGAAGTTTTATCCTCGTTGTCAACCTTTGGATTAAGTTTTATCCTTGTTTTATCAAGTTTTATTAATAAACTTGTGTTAAATAAGAGGTATTTTCTTGTTAGGGTTTTATTCCTTGAAAATTTTATTCTCGTTGTCAACCTTTGGATTAAGATTAACAAAATTCGTCTCCGTATCTTGCGCCAGTTATAAAATTGTGTTATAGGGTAAAAGCCAACGTTAGCTGCATATAAAATGTTATAGGCACTTACGAGCCCTTGTCCTCTTACAGGTATAATGATCACATGGCCATGTGGGTATAATCATATGATTGATCATTACCAATATTTAGAGATTGAAAAGAATATACTCTTAAAGTAAAAATAAAATAAAGTACCAACTTTTTTCCTTCTATAATCATATATGTATATTTCATATTAGGGTCTTGCTAAACAATGCCCACTGGACAATGCTTAAGATGAATATTAAAGGAAATTTGGTCTTTGTTAAATGAAAAATGTTATATATTTAAGTTAATTTTTATGTTCATTTATTGTGCATTAAATGCATAATTACTTTAAACATGGAAGAAACAGATTATTTAATGTGGCTTAAACATTGCCAAGTGGGCGGTGTTTAGCAATTCCCTTTATATTAATCAAAAGGATAACAACAACAAAATACTTAATCCCACTTAAGCGAAGTATGGGGAATCAAATGATAACATGAGCAAGTAATTACCTCATGAAGAGTATAACTCCATTAGTCTCTATAAGTATCAGATATTTCCTATGTATACGTGTATACGACCTTAAAAAAAAGAATTGGATCCTTACCCAGTAAATCCATTAACAAGTGACATTGATCGACGTGAATGGCGTTCAATGAGCAACAGAACTTTAGCTGCCTTCCGGTGAAGATGTCCATCTTCATGAATGCTACCTCCAGTTAAGCGCACAAGAGGTACTCTAGCTGTTGCCCCATACCAGTCAACCATTTCGGTCAGCATGAAAACTTTCTCTAACCCCTCTAAAGCCTCCACTTTTAACGACTCTGAACCCCAATTCAAAACTTCTAATATCGGAACCACTGCCCCGCTCTCGTGCAAAACATGTGCACCTTTACGAGGTGACTCTTTTTCTACCAGAGTCGAGAGCGTTTGGATTGCTTCATATGTTGTGGCGTGAACTTCACCATGTAATAATTTGACTAGCTCGGGAAATGCTTTCGCCTCCAAAAGACAAAATGTACCATTTACGCTGCATATACCTCCATGAGCGGGACACTTGGTGACATGGGTGTGACCAAAACACGAGCACCGCCAGTGACTTTTTTTTGATATCATGGCAAGTTCAGAACTGCGCATAGAAAGATCACCAATAAGAGCAGCCGCTCTTGCCTTTGCTGTCACTGAACCATTTTTGAGAAAATCCACTAGTAAATTGTAGGTCCCGAGTTGGACAACTATTTTCTGAGCCTCGATATTGGTTGGATCAGTGAACCTAAAAAGAGCACTCAAAGCATTTTCTTTCGCTTCTGAGTTTCCCGATTCCAGTATGTCGATAATGGCTTTAAGGCCTTCTAACTCGATTAATTTCCGTGTGAGTATAACTTCTGATTTTGGAAGGTTTGCTAATAAACCAACGGCAGCCTTTTGTACATCATTTTTGTTGGAACTTTCTAAAAGACCAACAAAAGCTTCTAATCTTCTTGGTTTGAGTAGGAACTCTGCCACTCCTTGTGGTTCGTGATTGGAAAACAAGAAAAGAAGGTTGATAGCAGCTTCACGTGTTTCACTATCTATATGATCAAGAAGATTTAATACAAGAGAAACACCGCTAGCTGTAAGAACCGCTGTCTTCACGAGTCCTGCTTCAGACTCGCATATTTTTAAGAGAACACGTAAAACTGGCCTCAATACAGTGTAGGGTAATCGGGAATCTTGTATAAAAGCCAACAAGTTCTGGACTAAAGACTCGAGGTTGAGTTGGGCTCCATTCACATCAACAAAGAACTTGATCCCATCACCATTAGAAGATAGCTTTTCAAGGATTTCCGAGCATCTGGCGAGAATAGGTGATAGCAAATGGGAAGAACACATCAAGTCCACTATCAGAGGAACTGCACCAGCAGACGTGAAAAGCTTTTTGTTCTCAGAGCATGTCAATAGCTTTGCAAGCATAGATAATGACAATTCCTTAGCTTCAAGATCAGCGGAGGCCATTTCGAGCAAGGGTAGAATCAACCCTAGCTCACATAGCAGCTATGTGTTATGTTCATCAAGTTCCAAATTAATAATCCCTTTCAGCATTGCTAATCTTGTTGATTGTTCACCTTGGAGATAATCGTGCAATGTCAGTTATAAGCAGAAAGATAAAAATGAAATAAAGTTTTACTCTTTTTCTTGAATGTTTTCTAACCTTGAACAATCCGATCAACAAAAGGTTCATACCATTCCTCTTTGGCAGCAATAATAACGGTTTCTTCATCAATATCTATGAGTTTCTGCAAGATATCTTGAGCTTTCTCAGCTAATGAAACCTCTGAAACTTTTAGGATGGTAACAAGAAAAGAAACTGGATTACATTGCTGTGATAGCTCTTTGGTATAATCCATATTTCGGCTGGACTCCTCAAGCACTAGTTCATGTATCAATTCCAATGCAGCTTTTAATAGACTTGATCCACACCTTAAGCACGGGACAATGTGACAAAATCCTCTGTTCTCAACCAGGAGATCCTATAAAATGAGAAAAAAAACAGACATTAGGCTGAGAACATTTTCTTATTGTTAATTTATTTACATACTCGTTTTGTAAGAGAAGGAACACTGTATGACCTTGTTTCTTGTGTGTCCTTCAACGACATTCTTCAAGGTAACTAACACTTCTGTCTTCACTTGCTGGTTACGCAATCTTGGGAGGATGTTAATGAGCAGTTCAGTTAGACCACCAATGGAAATCCAATCTTTATTAATTGAATTTTCTTTTATAAGCTCCTGCATTTGTGAAAGGGCGTCTTTAACAGATAAATTGTTTTCCGACAATAATTTAGGTTTGCAGGATCTAATTATCATGCAGTTGTTGAGCTCTTTCCACTCCTGAATTAACTGTCTCAGTTGAATATTTGGTCTGAAAGACAAATCTTCAAGTGGCTCATCCGTAACGGGATCAGTTTTTTCTCCAGACCCGAACCATGCTTCAATAGCCTCTCTCGAGTATGCAGTACCATTGGAGAGGCTAACAGGATCAACCATCACCGATTTAGTAATACCACAAATTAAAGCCTTAAAAGGTGGAATAGATTCTTCTGTTGAATTGTAGCGTTCAATCACCCCCAGCCTTTGCATATACTGATCCTTAACCTGCTCATAATCTCTAGCAGCATCTGCTTGGGATAACAGCTCGATGATCTGCTTCAAGAAAAAAATCTCAGATCTTTCTTTTTGGTTTTCTGTTTCTTCTATCTCTCTTTTGAAGCTATCTAACTCTTTCCTTATTTCTGATGGCTCAACAGACACACCTACTACACGAGCTATTTCCATAATTATATCATTTGCAAAACCATTATCATGTTTATGACTCGCGAGTCCTTGATCCAATTTATCGAGTATTTGTATCTGAGACTGACTGATGACAAATTCTGCCCTTTGCATCTCGTTCTGTAACCTGGTTACTTGATCAGATATTCCAGATAGGATATCAGTGTTTGCTAAGCATATAGTATTTAATGACTTACCAATATCCCTTGTGACATCTTGAACTTCTTTGACAATGTTTCGGCATCTTATTAGTAAGTAGAAACGGCCTCGATTTTTGTATTTTTCCACAAGGGTGTTAGCTTTTTTCACATCCGTTTCAAGGTTTTTGAGAGCTTTTCTAGTGATTGGCGATTCGTTTAATTTGTGTATCTCTAGTTCTTTTAGAACATGAATGATATTAAAAAGGTGATCTGAGAGGATTCTGAAGCTTTCCTTTTCGATAACAATATCCTTTGCAGCATGAGCCGTTTTGATCACCTGGTTTGTGACAACTGCCAAGATTGTACCGATGGGTAGGACATCTGCCATGACTGATATAGCAAAACGGACTACAAATTCTAGTTTCCTGGTGTACTATCTTCAAACTTCAAAGAGACTACCCACCTTGTTTTCCTGCCTCGAGTATTGCTGGCTTTACTCTGTGACTGCCAACTGATTCAATTGAAAACGCTTATAAGTTAACTGCAAAGGTTTAGGATTAATCAAATATATTAGTATTAGTTAAAGTATGACTTAGAGAGGTTCTAAGATGAACATATCCCATAAGATGGTACACGACCATGACCAATGGTAAATTTTGTACAAGGTTTAGTGTAAAAACCCCATGCAAATGTGTGTTAATCAAACGATGAATAATGTTTAGGAGTGGCCAACTGAGTGTGGTTCCTAAGTGGCGGTGGCAGTAAAGTTACCACGAAGATGACATCCATGCCACTAGGATTAGGGGATCAAAATTGTACCAAAAATACTCCATACTTATGTTTTTTTGGGTAAAAGGTCAAAACGACCCGGTAAATGTATTACTCCAAAAAACGTTTAAGTACAAAGGATATGGGTGAAGTCTCATATCTCAGCCCGTTACATAGGCGAAAAAGCTTACATAACAAGACACTTCCTATTCTCTAAACAAGAAACTAAACCACTACTCACAAGATAACATATGACTCCTACGAAAACAAAATTACTTCCTACCATGACCTTGGAGCTTTATATCATACATGTCATAAAAAGCATCCAATTGCCCTAGAAGATCGTAGACCTGATCCGCATAATCAGGTCTCAAGCTTTCATTTAATACTCCATACTTTTGTATTTTGGCTTCTCAGGTTTCAAGCTTTCATTTTTTTAGTTTAACCAGATTGATGAACATACAGGGCAAGGACTACTGTACGCTTTCCAGTCTCCGTGTAAAATTTCAATCAACGAACTGGTTGGTTTGCGTTTTGTAGTTTAAGATGAATCGATATGCGGACAAGGATTCCAAAGAATTTCGGAACACTATCCTAGAAATAAGTTTGTGGTTTCTAACAAGTTTGTTGAAGTTTATTTTGCTACTATTGAAACTTTTAAACAGGAAAAAGTTAAGCAACAAATTAACCCCCGGCTCAAACCATACACATTAATAACACAAAACACATTTCAGTAGCTTAATACAGTAAAAATACATTAACAAGAATGATGAAATAGTAACTGAAAAACCGAGTCAGATATATTCATATATCTCAATACACAGAGGAAACCGACAGCGATAACTACACTCTCTGTACCAAAATTTCATTAAAGAAAGTGAAATTATTACAAATTTCACAAAATGGACATTTAAACCTTTTAAGTTTTAACCAATAATTGATAAGTCTTTTGTGTTTCGTAATAATAAATTCTATACTGTTTTTTTCTTTTACGGAAGTGGACACTTATATCAGGAAATAAGTGACATACTAAAGTCTAAAACACTACGATGCACCGGGACATAAGAGACTAATTAACTAGCATAGGACATAAATACTTTTTGGAACCGCAACTAACTATATCACAATATACACATCACAAATCTATCTCACATGTTCTAAGTGCTGGACTTGAACCCACGACCATTTGTGATGGAGCATTCTCATAATGACCTCAAATGTATGTCAAACAAATAGTTCAAACCATGTAGGCAAATCTAGTGGGCATGAAACTATAATTGGTAGCAAAATGAAGAACAACAAATTACAAGACATGGGTATTGAAGTATTACCTGTGATGAAATGAAAATGGTTCCTGAAACGTTGGATCATAAGAACTACAAGTGACCATTATTATTATAAGTGTTAACGTTGTATATTATATGAGGATGAAATGAAGAAGAAAGACTGGAGTTGACTTGTAAGTCAACTGTTGATATTATCGTAGTCTTTGTTCATATTTTAGAGACTCGTTTTCGTGTAAATTACTCGCGACTTTTCTTTGAAGTTTAAAAGTATATTTTCTCCCATGTCGGTGAATATGGATATAACAAATATCCTAAACTTTATAGGGAGTACTAGTTATAATGCCCGCGCACGCGCGGGTTTTTTTTTAAAAATTTTGAATGATATATTTTTATTTATTAAAAAACAAATAATTTAATTTTTATTTTGCTTGATTTATGATTTTTAATTGTAGTTTTTTATGATTAAAGATAATCATTTAAATCTTATCTATATTTTTTGTATTTATCTTCTACTTGTATAGTATATCAACAAAAC
>LBNU01021029.1:41719-62609 GCA_014162995.1 Artemisia annua | reverse complement strand
TTATGTATGGGAGAAAAGGAGCTTCTGTTACAAGGATTGCCTAAAACTCGGGCCGAAGTATAAGATTGATAAAGAGGTTGCCAATAAGGTTGTAGAGGCAATTAGGAAAAAGGTGTTGAGCATTTACAAAGGGTACTTGCAATCGGATCCGAAATTTAAAGCGTTTGTTGAAGATGACTTAGGAACCGTGACCAACGACGAAGTCACGTAACGTACGGTGACTTTGAGTCTAGCTACAAGACTCGTAAATAAAGAAAAGCGCTTCTTGGGAGGCAACCCATGCTTTGTATGTTTTGTGTGTTTATTTGATTTTATTTTTTTTTTGTATGTAAGTTATATTTCTTGTTATTGATTCATGCTTCAAAATAAATTGTGAAAATGCTTTATTTTGTTTTTAACTTCGTCTTAACTACATATAAAGGTATTTTGCAAAAGCTAAGTGTAAGGGAAATCTAAATCGGTTTATAAAAAATGAATGAACATGAATCATAACAATGAAATTAGCATACATATTAGTACTTGTTTGAGTCAAATGCTTGTATCGACTCATAATGAATTTTTGCAGGAATTCCAGGAAGTAAGTTTGAGCATTTACAAAGGGTACTTGCAATCGGATCCGAAATTTAAAGCGTTTGTTGAAGATGACTTAGGAACCGTGACCAACGACGAAGTCACGTAACGTACGGTGACTTTGAGTCTAGCTACAAGACTCGTAAATAAAGAAAAGCGCTTCTTGGGAGGCAACCCATGCTTTGTGTGTTTTGTGTGTTTATTTGATTTTATTTGTTTTCGTATGTAAGTTATATTTCTTGTTATTGATTCATGCTTCAAAATAAATTGTGAAAATGCTTTATTTTGTTTTTAACTTCGTCTTAACTACATATAAAGGTATTTTGCAAAAGCTAAGTGTAAGGGAAATCTAAATCGGTTTATAAAAAAACGAATGAACATGAATCATAACAATGAAATTAGCATACATATTAGTACTTGTTTGAGTCAAATGCTTGTATCGACTCATAATGAATTTTTGCAGGAATTCCAGGAAGTAAGATCTAGTTTTTCCAGAATTTTTCCCGGAAACTTAACATGAGAATTCTTTCAGAATTTTCTGACGGCGTCAGGGTTAACACCTGACGGCGTCAGGTTAAAATTTTCTGCAATTTTTGAAAGTTTTGTATTTTTCCGGAAACCTAAAAAGTTTTGTCAATTCTTTAACTTATAATCTCCAGGAATTCTGCAAAATATTCATTCCACAAGCATTATATCTTATTATGTAGATTTTACCGACGATTTTACGCGAGGTTGGCCTTTATATTTTTCAGGTTAACAGGTTATTTTGGACAAGAAGACGTCTATTATTTTGGAAGGGAAGCTTTGAACGTTCGTCTCTCTTGGAAGAAGATCTAACCATGTTACTTCATTATCCACAACAAACGAATCAGAGGAGTATTTGATTTCATTCTTTCATCTTATTTACTTTTATGTCTTTTATTTGAACATTGGGGACAATGTTCGGTTTAAGTGTAAGGGGGGTAAATGAAAGCACCGTTGAGAATATACCTATGCTTGATGTTTTGCTTTGTTTGATAGTAAATTTGTAATAAAACCAAGAGAAATGTTTGTTAGGGCAATTTTAGCGCCAATTTAAAATTTTTTACAACATTTAGAAGTGAAACCTTGATCTTAATGAGCATCTCATGGATAGGAAATTGTATGACTAGCACAAAACCGTACCACTAAAAAATTTTCCACCCCAAATATGTGAGGTTCGCCCCTAGAATTGGTAGGAAAAGCATCCATCTTTGATGCTATGATGTGAGTACCGGTAGTATTTAGATTCTAGAACTTGCGTTAGGACCATCTCAAATCCACAAGTGAGACTACATTCATGTAGTTAAGATTTACTACATGATAAGAGGCATTAGGATTAACCCATTGTTTTACACCCGTATATTTGTTATAATTACTTTGACTTCATTGGTCAAGTAATTCTCCCACACCCTTTGAATTGTATCCACGTTTGGTACACGATACCCCTAGTACACCCCTCCGAGCCTATCCTTTCGTTTCGACCTTTGAGCATCTTACTCAAAGTGAGAATTTGTTACACCCCATTAAATGTACACCCAAATCGCCTTAGCCCACCTTGTATATGCACCCACCTTTGGTGCATTATTGTGAAAACATTTGTTAAACCCTTAGTTAATTATCTAATCAATTACATGGTTGCTAAGTTAAGTCATATCCTTGTACATATTGTTTTGGGACGATTGGGACTCATGGGTAAAGTACTAGTGTAATGGAGTAATGGGGAAGAACAACATTATTACCCCCATATGTGCTAAACATTTTAAAAGTACTCCAAGTTTTTCGATTATCTTAATTCGAGTCATTAGAATAGTGATTGTAAAGTTATGTAAAGATTCAAGTGTAAGGGGAATGCAACTCCCCTATGATGTATTATTTTGGATGGTAGGGCAAGAGTGTGTGAAAAAAAAAATCAAAAAATCAAGAAAAATACAAAAAAAAAATATGACAAAGAAAGAAGAAAAACATACGGACTACCATCCCGTTTCCTTTTATGTTTCTTTTTAGTTTTTGTTATTTCATTTTTAGACTAAGATTGAGTCAAGTTTTGACTTGATCAACGATGTAGAGTGCATGTATTTGATCATGATAATTAACTTGCCACCACTAAAATACCCTTTATTCCAACCAAACCGTGTTATCATATCCCTACACCTTACGTTACAACCCTTTATAAAGCCCTCTTTGATAGTTTATCTTAGGTGCTTACGCCTAGTGGAGGAGTAATTGATCCTTTCCCAAGCCTATGGTAATCTATTTGCTATGACAGGTAGTGAGTGTTATTTTCCGTTTCCATTTATGAGATATAAACTTTATGACATTTGAGAGATGTGAGAATCCAAACACTATTTGTGAGGTGCTAGTGTATGATTTCCGTGCTTGTTATGATTAGGATCTAATAACTATTTGTTGTAATTACTTTTATATTCGTGTTAAATGACCCCTAACTCATATTTTGATTGGAATAAAAGCTCATTTGCTTGAGGACAAGCAAATCTCAAGTGTAAGGGTATTTGATGAGACGAAAAGTGTTACGCTTTTAGGGGGTCATTTAAGCCCTAATTCGTATAAATGTGATCAAATATTGCCCTAAATCGTTCCTTTTGTCATTTTAGCTACTTTTGAGAGGAATTCTGGAAAACATGCATATTTGGACATTTTTGGAGCATAAAAGTGAAGAAAACGACAAAGTCTCAAAAGATGATGATTTACAACCTGACGGCGTCAGAAGTCACAAGGTGACGCCGTCAGAAAGCCTTGACAAAAGAGTGGAAACCAAATATCAAATGACGGGCCAGAGAGAATTTTGGATTTAACACCTGACGCCGTCAGGTGTTAGGAAGTGTAGGCCGTCAGGAGTAAAGTTAAAGAGTGACGGCCCAGAAAGGTTTATAAGGTGACGGCGTCAGAAGTGGATCTAGGCCATCCGAGAAACTTAATGGCGGCGAGCTGACGGCGTCAGAACCTATAACCTGACGCCGTCAGAATGTAAAATCGATATATAGTTTTCTAATTTTCATTCATTAGGTGTGGAACTTTGTAGAGAACTTTTAGGGCAAAACCCTAAGACGAATTTTCTGTAACTTTTAGGGTTTCCAACCCTTGGAACCCTCATGCTTAATTAAACATAAGTCTTCACTTTAATTTAATCATCATGTCTATGTGTTGGTTAACTATCTATCTTGCTTGTCTTTCAATTAACATGTGTAGCTAAATTCTCTAGTGTTTGCTTAGATCTAATGAAACCTAACTATTAATTATTGGTTAATTGGTGTGTGTTGTTGTTTGTTGGGATGATTGTTCCATCAATGTTAGGCTCAAGAAAACTGGCCAACCTCCTTTATGGTAACGTGCTTGAACGTCTTGGGAAACATGTAGCCAAGGCATACTAGGCTATTAAGGTAGTATTTAACGCATGAGCCACTGTTTACAACCCCTATGGTTGTGCCGTGCATGGCATAGGGCGAGATAAGAGCTCATAGAATTGGAGAGATATGTATGCCACTCCATGAGTTATTAGGAATACACCCTTCATCCACACAAGTAACATACATATCAATTAACCGGTAAAAGATAGTTAGGGAGTAATGAAATCTAAGTAAACACAATTTTCTCCATATTGTTTTCACAACCACAATAGTTTTAGATATTTTATTTTCCATTTGCAATAGTAGTAATTTTGGGTTAGTTGATTAGCAACTAATTCCGCCCAATCCCTGTAAACCGAGATTTTACTTGCTTTCCTAAAAATATAAAAATTCAAAAAGAATCTTCCTTCCACCCTTAGGCCTATTAGAGTAGTTTTTCTATCCTAACGAACACTATTCCCTGTGAGAGAACGATCAATCCCCCGTACTTACCAATATCCTATACTACTACGGTCAGGTACACTGCCTGGTGGGGTTTTAAGCCTCTTGAGATCCCTCGTGAGGTAAAACCTGTTGTAAGGTCACAAAACCACGCATCACATGTTAATTTACATTGTTATGATCCATGTTCATTCGTTCTTATAAACCGATTTAGATTTCCCTTACACTTAGCTTTTGCGAAATACCTTTATATGTAGTTAAGATGAAGTTAAAAACAAAATAAAGCATTTCCACATTTTAGTTTGAAGCATGAATCAATAACAAGAAATATAACTTACATACAGAAACAAATAAAATCAAATAAACAAACAAAACACACAAAGCATGGGTTGCCTCCCAAGAAGCGCTTTTCTTTATTAACGAGTCTTGTAGCTAGACTCAAAGTCACCCTATCCGACATAGGTGAGTTCCGCATCGAGGACATCCTTAGGGTTGATTTTGGTTGGAAGTGTCCTATCGGTGCGTTTGGTGAAGTATGACTTCTCAAAATTCTCTCCATCTAGATCATATAGAGTTATCTTAATGTGCTACGATCCATCTCCTTCCTTAGGTGGCTTTTCCCAATTCCATTTATGTCTATCGCCCTCGCTTTTCCATTTATTCATGGCGAGGTTGATTGGAAAAACTCCTAGGAAGTCGGTCATCTTTCTAAAAACTAGGGGATCTTCAAAGGGATCTAGTTCGGTGTCCCTAGCTAAAAGTTGTTCTACCGTTTGTGTTCGGTTTACAAATTCCTCTTCTAGGTAGAATGGGCGTTGGGGTCCTATAAAATCTCCTTCTAGCCATGGTCCGTATCTAGAGGTCTTCCTATCGGGGGGTTCCTCAATGGTGTCGTAGGCATGTTTCTTAACATCATAAACCGACCAAGTTTCTCCTTCTCCTACCGCTATCTTGGATTTCTTACAATCAATCATAGCACTAGCGGTGGCTAGAAATCCTCTTCCTATCAACAAGGGGCATGTGGGGTCGCTAACCATATCGAGGATGTGGAAATCGGCTGGCATCGTTAACTTCCCTATGTGAACTATCACGTCCTTTACTACTCCTACCGGGTATGCTACACTTCCATCCGCTAACCCTATTATTACCCCGGTCTCTTCTAGCTTTCCTAGTTTGAGGGTGGTGTAGAGAGGTAGTGGAAGTAAGTTGAGGCTAGATCCAAGATCGGCTAGTGTGTCATAAGCTTCCGAATTACCGATCTTACACGGTAGGACAAATAGACCCGGATCATATAACTTCTTAGTTAGTTTGTTTTGAACGAAGGCGGTCCCTTTCTTACCTAATTTGAGCTTCTTCTCATATTTTTCTAATAGGGCGTTATAGTAGGGGGCTCGTTCTAACACATCAATAACCGGACGTTCACGGTGGAGTTCCTTGAATTCTTCGTCGAGGTCTTGTGTGGGGGTGTTTCAACTATGTTATCGACTGATTTGGTGTTGGATGCTTTATTCTCGTGGTCTTTTTGAGGGATTTGGGTTTGTTTGAAACACGTGCTCATGGCGTTGACCGAATAGTATTGTGGGCAAGAACTAGGGGACGAAACCGAAGAAATGGAGTTAACATTTAGTTTCGGGTTCTTGACCGTATCGCTCGGGAGGGCTCCCATCTCTCGGTCATTGAGAATCTTCAACAAGGAATCGATTTTATCGGTCATCTCGCTTTGCTTTTGTTTGAACTCGGATTCAAACTTGGATATACGAGCTTCTTGAGATGCCATAAATTTCGACATCAATCCTTCAAAGTTGTTGGTACTACCATAGTTGTTGGAAGGATTGTTGTTGAAGGTACGGATTGAGGAAGGACCGTTGGGTTGAAACCGATTAGGTGGGTTGGAAGAATTGTTTTGGGGCGCGTTTTGGTTTGACTTCCACCTAAGGTTGGGGTGATTTTTCCATGAGGGGTTGTATGAATCTCCGTAAGGGTTTGGCTCGGGTTTGAAAGTGTACCACTTGTCTCCCGCTCCGTCGGTACGCGTGGATGCGTAGTCCGCAAAAGCTTGTTCGGGGAGTTCCATGCAATCACGAGTGTCGTGAGGACCAGTACATAATTCGCACGAAGAAGTGATTTTGTTCACTTGGCTTGAAGGTTTAGGAGCTTCGTAGGNTAAGGGTTTGGCTCGGGTTTGAAAGTGTACCACTTGTCTCCCGCTCCGTCGGTACGCGTGGATGCGTAGTCCGCAAAAGCTTGTTCGGGGAGTTCCATGCAATCACGAGTGTCGTGAGGACCACTACATAATTCGCACGAAGAAGTGATTTTGTTCACTTGGCTTGAAGGTTTAGGAGCTTCGTAGGATTTCATGAGCAACTTGACTTGGTCTTCAAGTTCTATGATCCTACGGTCGGAAGTGCTTGAATTATTCGAAGGCAAAGATACTGCCTAGACCGTTTTATTCAAATCACGGGGATCGTTCCAACTTTCGTTGTCATAAAGAGCAAGATCTTCTAGGAGATCCCATGATTGTTACGCACTTAGATCACGTAGCTTGCCACCGGCCGCTTGGTCAATGGTTTGACTCGTGTGGAGATTGATGTGGTCATAGAAGATTTGGACTTGGAGCCAAAGGTCTATGCCATGATGAGGGACTTTCTGGAGTAAGTCCTTGAATCGAGTCCATGGCTCGTAGAGGGTTTCGCTTTGGCGTTGTTGGAACGCCAAGATATCATTCCTTAGCTTGGTAGTTCTCCCCGGTGGGAAAAATTGAGCAAGGAAACGAGTTGTGAGATCATCCCAAGGGGTGATGGATCCTGCGGGAAGTCGCTCAAGCCATTGACAAGCTTGGTCCCGTAGAGAGAATTGGAAGAGACGCAATCGGGTCGTCTCTCGAGTGACAACATCAAGGTCTATGGAGTCTACGATTTTGAGGAAATCCTTGAGATGTTGATTTGGATCTTCGGAACGAAGTCCATGGAATGCGCATCCGCTTTGCACGAACCGGATGATGTCGGATCGCAAGGGAGTGACATTAGCTCCTTGAGTGAGCTCAATGGTGTTGCGATAGCCAAGGTGGCTAGGTCGGGAATACTCTCCTAAGGTACGGGGTCTAGGAGGTTGGTTTGGTTGAGGTGGGCGGTTTGGTTGAGGTAGGTTGTTGGGATCAAGGATGTTACCACCTTCCATGATGGCGGATGGTAAAGGTTACAAACAAAAACACAAAGAAATAAGATAGACTAAAGAAATCCTAGAAAAATAAAATAAAAATCTCACTAGAAAAGAATCTAGTGAGTGGACCTAATAAAATAAAAATTCTACCTAAACAATAACTATTCCCCGGCAGCGGCGCCAAAAACTTGATGCGTGGTTTTGTGACCTTACAACAGGTTTTACCTCTCGAGGGATCTCAAGAGGCTTACAACCCCACCAGGCAGTGTACCTGACCGATGTAGTATAGGATAGTGGTAAGTACGGGGGATTGATCGTTCTCTCACAGGGAATAGTGTTCGTTAGGACAGAAAAACTACTCTAATAGGTCTAAGGGTGAAGGAAGATTCTTTTTGTATTTTTATATTTTTAGGAAAGCAAGTAAAATCTCGGTTTTGAAGGAGTGGGCGGAATTAGTTGCTAGTCAACTAACCCAAAATTACTACAATTGCAAATAAAATAAAATAACTAAACTATTTGGTTGTGAAAACTATATGGAGAAAAGTTGTGTTTACTTAGACTTCATTACTCCCTAACTATCTTTTACCGGTTAATTGATATGTATGTTACTTGTGTGGATGAAGGGTGTATTCCTAATAACTCATGGAGTGGCATACATATCTCTCCAATTCTATGAGCTCTTATCTCCTCCTATGCCATGCACGGCACAACCATAGGGATTGTAAACAGTGGCTCATGCGTTAAATACTACCTTAATAGCCTAGTATGCCTTGGCTACATGTTTCCCAAGACGTTCAAGCACGTTACCATAAAGGAGGTTGGCCAGTTTTCTTGAGCCTAACATTGATGGAACAATCATCCCAACAAACAACAACACATCAATTAACCAATAATTAATAGTTAGGTTTCATTAGATCTAAGCAAACACAAGAGAATTTAGCTACACATGTTAATTAAAAGACAAGCAAAAGAGATAATCAACCAACACATAGACATATTGATTGAATTAAAGTGAAGACTTATCTTTAATTAAGCATGAGGGTTCCAAGGGTTGGAAACCCTAAAAAGTACAGAAAATTCGTCTTAGGGTTTTGCCCTAAAAGTTCTCCACCAAAAGTTCTACACAATGAATGAAAAATAGAAAACTATATATAGATTTTACACTCTGACGGCGTCAGGTTGTAGAGTCTGACGCCGTCAGCTCGCCGCCATTAGGTTTCTCGGATGGCCTAGATCCACTTCTGACGCCGTTACTCTCTAATTCCTTCTGGGCCGTCATTTGAAAATTGGTTTTCACTCTTTTGTCCATGCTTGCTGACGGCGTCACCTTGTGACTCTGACGCCGTCAGGTAGTAATTCCTGCTTCTTTTGAGACTTTGTCGTTTTCTTCAATTTTATGCTCCAAAAACGTCCAAATATGCATGTTTTTCAGAATTCCTCTCAAAAGTACCTAAAATGACAAAAGGAACGATTTAGGGCAATATTTGATCACATTTTTACGAATTAAGGCTTAAATGACCCCTTAAAAGCGTAACACTTTTCGTCTCATCAGTTGGATTCTCAAGGCAGAAAAATACTTCCGGTATTACAACGTGCCGGAGGAGGAACGGGTGGATGTTGCAGCAATGCATCTAGAGAGTGATGCCTTGGATCTCTACTCATGGCTCTCTACCGATCAAAATATTGAATATTGGGAAGACTTGGTTCATGCTCTCCAGAAGAACTTCGGTCCTGCCGAGTTCCAAAACCCCGATGAACATTTGTGTAGCATCAAACAAACAGGTACAATACAAGAGTACCGGCAAGAGTTCGCCAAACGGTCCTTACGGGTTACTAATTGGCCCGAACACTGCCTATTGGGGGTATTCCTTAACGGTCTCAAAGATGACCTCAAAGCCGATGTCAGAATCCACAAACCGAGAACTGTCTACAAGGCTATGAGTATCGCTATCGAGTTCGAATCTAAGGTTGTTCACACGAAATTTGGGAAAAAGTCTTCCTTCCTCAGCCAAATTAGAATCAGCACCCCCGAAACCAACTGAAACTTTCAGCTTGTTGCCGTCGACTACTACAGCCCAGAAACCCACTAAGGTGGTGTTTCTTTTATTTTCCTGTGTAGATATAGGTCCTGTATAGACAAGTGGAGGTTCTTTGTAATAAGATGTTCAATCAAATAATGTTTCTTTTTTTGTCCTGAATGAACCAACTTTTTACCCATTATATGACATCAATAGTACAAGTGATTCTTCTACATAAAAGAACATGTTCAAATTACTTATCAAAAGTTCCAAAAGCATCACAACATTGGGTTAAGATTACATACAAAATAAAACATGTTCTAAGTACTTGAAACCATTGCTACTGGTTCCAAACTAAACCAGAAAGATCATATCAGAGTCATGTTCTCCACAAAAAATATACCACTTATGAACGAAATGATGAAATGGCTACATGAACCCTTTGCTACGTCCAATCATTTTTACCCAACTAGCACACCTCTCTGGGTTTAGCTGCATCCAACCTTCCCTATAGCGATCATTTGGCTCGCAAAAGATAGCAAGTGAAACATCATATAAAGGGTCATCTTCAAGCCATCCAAGAACTTTCAACTTACTTTGGCAATCTTCAAGAGTGGGTGTTTCGGGTTTTGGAGATGGTTATGGTTCAAGAATCTTATCAGCTATAACTTTTAGAACACTCAATATTTCTTTTTCAGCTCCATCCATTGAATGTCTATGCTTTCTTTTGTTTTTAGGTGCACAAGGAACTTTTGAATGAGCTTTGGAAGTAGCTTTTGAAGTATTGGTATTTGGGACCTCAGTATCATAATCGTCTTCAACAACATGTGGTTCATCAACTGGTTCAACAACTCGAATATTTGACCTTGTTCCACCACTTTTAATGCCCGTGGCCATAGTACCATCAAAACGTTTTGCACAAAGCTTTGGAAAATGTAAGCTGGTGCTTCTTAAGGGTTTGACATTCTTATTTTTCTATATAAAAGAAACATGATAATCAATAATTAGATGAAGAAATTAAAGCTAGCAAACACATTAAAAAGTAAATAACTAACCAAAATTTCTAAGTCCCATTCCTCATCGGTTAAGTTAAACGTATTGGTCGACTCGTCATAAATGTTACCAGTCCTGTTTTTAAGAGACAACCACGCTCCATACTTGGTCTTCATATAATCAAAATGGTTTCGCATTTGCTTCACGTCAGCTTCAAAGTTATGGTTATCTTTAAGGGCTTTCGCCATTTTTTTCCATGAGAGTACTTTTAAGCTAACACCTTCGCGACCATCAAGAGCAATTGCCTGAATGCAAGCCTCCATAAATGTTTTGACTACGCTCATACTTTTCCAACCGACTCTAGTTTTAGGTTTCTTTTGTTGGCTGTTATCTTGTGGACTGTCTTCCATAACTACAAGAGCCATATTGATCATCCATGTTAACCTCAGTTTCAAGTTCAAAAACAATTATTGTATATAATAACCCACTAATCCAACAACATCTAAAGTAACAGTTGACTTAAAAAAACATTAAATGATGCAACTATAACCAAAAAATTACAAAGTCAATTTCAATAATTATCTAAAGGATAAAGACCCTTGGTTTAAAATTTAAATCATCTTGGCATTTCAAACACAATCACCATAGGTAGGACATAAATGCAATGTTACGAATGTTTAAACAAAGCTACCAAATGTCATCTTATATGTTGGTTTTGACAGCACAATCGTGAATATAAACAAACATATTCGGATTTTAAAATAAAAGAAATAGCATCAAAATACCTTATGGGCAAGCAGGAATGGATGGAAGAGCAAAAAGTGAAAGGAGTTTGTGTGATAATTTATATGAAAGATGGAAAGAGTAAAGTAAGAAAGAGGTAAAAGTAGGCAAGACAAAATATGTTGAATTTCCTGAATGGAAAGGGCGCCCATTTTTTCCCCCATATGCAACTAGGATGTACTTTTGTAATAAGTTAATAAGAAACAAACAAAAAACCTTTTTCTATCAAGATCCATTCTCAAAAAGGACAATAAGTCAAAAATAAACACCCCCTAAGGCCGTCTTTCTGATGTTGAAAAACAGGGCAGGTACATACGCGGGGAATGCTTCCGATGTGGGGATAAATATGGCCCCGGACATCGTTGTAAAATGGGGACTTTCAAATTTCTTGAGTTTGCTGAAGAGGGGGAAGGAGCAGCAGAAGATGAACTCGAACAGACTAGTGAATTGGCTAAAATCAGCCTCCATGCGCTATTTGGTCAGTCTTCTCTAACAACCATGAAACTTTGTGGCATTTTAGACAAGGCTGAAGTCCTAATTCTGATTGATAGCGGGTCCACACATAATTTCATTTCGGATAAGTTAGTCAGTGAGCTGAAACTCATCACCCACTTTATCTCTCCTTTTGGCGTCCAAATTGGGAACGGTGATGTCGATGCAACCGGATTTGTAACAATGTTGTGTTGCATGTTTTTGACTTGCAGATAAAACAAAACTTCTATCAATTTGCCTTGGGGGGAGCCGATGTGGTACTCGGTATTCAATGGTTAGCAACACTTAACACGGTTCAAGCAAATTGGAAAGAGATGTTCATGAAGTTCACTATAGATGGTAAGGAGTACAAGTTACATGGACTTCCACTAAATCTCCAACTATCTACAACATTTAGCCACCTCACTTCTGAAATTGTTGAGTTGGACACGCTGGACCAGCAGCTCAGTTTCCTCTAACCCAACTTGAGGACAAGTCGTCTCTTGGGGAATGATGTAATGATACAAACTGGGTTCACACTGAGTCGGGTCAAATCAAGTGCAGTTACAAGTGGATAGAGGTAAAAGAGGTGGAGGGAAATTGGCTGAATCCACTGGGTCAAAACAATTGATGGTCAACGGGCTGAATCTACTCAAATCAATTACCAAGAAATCATGGAGCAATTACCACACTTGATTAGCAGTTACCATACTTAAATTTAAGAATAGGATAGTATAAATAATAGGTCTCTTATCATTGTTATGATCACTTCAACTTGTCATATTTATCCTTTCTTATAAAAGGAGACCTTGCCCCTCTCGAAACGGGCCACTATCAATAAAAACTATCCTATTTCCTATTCATATTAATCCAGTACCCATCACAATACCTAGCTATATCTCAGTATTTTTACTTGCTAAATCTCAAATTCTCAATGGCAAAACAAAAACTCATTCATACGCAAAGATCACATGATCCTAATATTCATCCTCTCTTCTCTGATCACTTGAAAAGATCAAATGTTCTCTTTCTTTGTGTCTTGGTATATGTAACCGCATCTGCCTCAGATCCCAGAGGCCTGAAAATTGTTTGGAAAACTGTCAGCTTGGTTTCTAATCTTTGAGAGACGAGTTTATGGTTTATGACTAATATCTTTGGTTACAGTTGGCGACAGATTTGAATGTATGGTCACATAATTAAAAGAGAAGCCATTAACGATCAAATAATGCTTTTGGGTGGTTGCTTGATTTATTGTTTCCTTTGTTGATTCAGTTGTGACCAGTGTTTTGACGCTTAACTTTTAGTGCGACATTCTAAACTAGATCCAGAAAGAAAGCCTTCAAAAATATGGACAAACCAAGTAAAATCGAAACCAAAACACCGAGCCGTGAAAATTCCCCAACGATTTCCTAACAACCTAATACGTAAAATTTTTTGGTTTGGTTTAAAGCAAGAAGCGACCCAATACATACAGTATTAACCCCTACTTTATAATACTGGAAAAATTACTTTAGGTCCAACGTCACTGCTACCATTACCCTCTTCAAAAGAACTAACCATCAGGCTACACTCATAATGCTGTTTAACGGATTTATTTATATTTATTGCCATTTTAGCACCAGATGCGTTCTCTGCTCACGGAAATACACAGTTTGTAATACGTACAGTTTTTCCCTTCAAATAAACATAATACAACACAACACCTAATGTGGACAGGTTTAAGTGTATTTACATGCAAAACTGTTGACAAAAATAAAATTTAATAGTGTAATGAATATTTGTGCATTGGAGATGCCGGCCTTTAGAGCCGGACATTCCCTTTTTTGTTCTTAATGGTTACGTAATCTTACTAATAAGATTTGAACTCACTGAACCATTGAGTTTTATTTGAATACTCCATCAATTGCACACTTATTGATTTGATACTAAACCCGACTCAATAATATCTATACTACTTATAATAGAGGAATGACTCTCTCTCCAAAAAATTTCAGACTTACAACACTTTTTGCATGGTGTACAACACCTTAATGCACAAAATTTTCAGACTTACAACACTTTAAGCATAGTGTACAACACAAAATAGCAAGAACTCAAATTCAGACCAAAATTCTGTCAATTCTACATTAATAGCATTAAAAACACCCCTTCAACAATATGTACAACTACCTAAACACAATGTACAAATACACACCTTCATCCAAAAATACAACTTTTTAACCATAAAGTACAATATAATTAAGATTGCAAAACAAAAAAACAAAAATCTGCAACAGCCTAAAACACGAATCTTTACTTTTGCTTTTGCTTCCACACACATCCAGCAGCCTAAAAAAAACATGTATAATCTAAGAGCATCGGGTATCACGGCGATTTAATTCACCGAATCCAACGTGTAACCCATTTCGGCGACGCAAAACCTCGCCACCACATCAAAGCATCTCGCCGAAAACCCATTAGTCACAAATTCGATGAGGAAAAGACAAAAACAAAAAAAATAACCGTTGGAATGCAACAACCATTATATATATAATAGTCCTTTGGGTTTGAAGTGGTATTGACGGCGCGTTTCAAACGAGATGGTGATATGGGGCGGTATTAAGGCGCGTGTGGTATGGGGAAATGAAGAGGAGAGGGTGGTGAATCTTTTGGTAGTGGTGGCGTGTTTGCAGGTGTGGCGGTGATGGTGGTGTTAGGGGTGGCCGGCTGTGGGGTGAGGGGAGGTGACGGCTAGGTGAGGAAGAAGAAGGGAAATGACCTAATTTGTTATAAAGGGGTATATATATGAGTTACATAGGTTTTGCATTTTAAGAAGATACATTTTGATAGATCCAATAATTGGGCTGTAAAATTGTTGAACCCAAGCAGCGAAGATGACTCTGGACTTGGACCAACATACCCCCATTGTTTTATACTCCAAAATTAAATATCATATTTATGTAGTTTGATTAAATTTCCTCGAAACACACTTGAGTTAAAAGAATTTACAAGGACTATATTTACGTCATTTGAGTTAAAAGAATTTACTGAATTTTGTTTAGTCCATTATGTATACTAGACGAGTACCCGTATATAGGGGTGTTCATGGTTCACGTAATAACCGAATAAACCAAACCAAACCGAAATAAATTTTTTCACTTTTCAAGATTGACCATTTTGTATTATAGATAGTATAGATATTTGTGTTATTATCAAATGTTTTTATTCTTTCACGCTTGCCAAATTTAATTGTGCCTTAAGCCAAATGTTTTTTTGCCATTGAGTAAAATTTTCTATCATATGTAAGTTAATGTGACGAAAAACATAGTGTTCGTCGGAAAGTTTAATTACAAGGTATCCGCCGCCGCATCGCGCGGGTACCCTGCTAGTATTGCTTTAAAGGATGATCATAGTCATATCGTACTTGTAAGGATGGCAAAAGCACCTGAAATTGAGGGTGAAAATTGAAACCCAAACTGCTTGAGTCGGCTTCGAGGGTGGGTTGACGGATTTGGGTATTGATAAATGTTTTTAGCTGGGTATGGGTTCGGTGCCGGTTTCTGGTAATACTCGTCCAATTACCCAAACTCGTACCTATATCCGTTACCCGAATTCGTACCCGCTATATTGCTATAATAATTTATTATATTTATTATATATAATTTTTTTTCATTATATTTTTTTACATAAAGTATCTCTTTTATCTAAAACAATTTGAATTTTGTACATGATTTATTTGAAAGCGTTAAATTATTTGATACGACATTCGTTTTCTTTAACTTTTAAAAAATTTGAATACATTACGGTGTTTTGCTTTGTTTTGTCGGTGGCGAGTATTCGTTGATCATTTCCTCTAAGAGCCTAAGAGGAGGAGTTCCTTTAATTCTTTTAATTTTTCTAAAATACTATTTTCTTCAATATCATTCAAAAAAGTTTCGGATTGCCTGGTATTCCACCAATTTGTAATCCATGATTTCAGACTTTTTTTTGAAATGAGAGCGAAATCCACCAAGGCAAAAATACTATAGATGCAAGATAGAAAAGAGGAGTTAATGCTTTCATTTTTGCCATTTTTTCATCTATAAATTGTTAATGAATCTTATTCGTCGACTTTATGTAATCTAAATTTTCTCTCATGCATCATTTCTATTACAAGTTATCGAATCTATGAACTCTTTTTTATTATTAATTATTTATTTATTTTTTCCCATGGGGAATTCAATGTTCAACAAAATGTACCCATCTGGTAATTCGACTTCACGTAATCTTATTTATAATTATTTGTATTTACAAACTTCATGCTATTACCGAACCAAAAGCATATGCTTTTAAATCTCTAATGTTGTTCTAAATGACTTACGTTTAACTAGTTGGATACCCGCGCACAGCGGCGGCGGGAAAAATATAGTTATATTAGAAATAATGAATGAATTGCTAATCCAACTCTCCTACAATTCCGTACCCGCTTAGTGAATTCATTACACAACACTTCGAAAGTATATGTGTTCGTTGTATGTGTTTTAACTAGATGATGCAATTGTCTCCTGTAAAACAATGATGTTGGTTTGTTTTGTCAAGTTTAGAATGTCATCTCGCCCATCCATGAATAGATGAATATGCAGATAGTTATGTCACCGGGTTATCTAAAACACACTTAAAAGCAAGTAAACAACCATCAACAAAAGATTCATGGAGAACGAGTTTACATAATACTGATATGGCAATCAAAATATTGAAAGGTAAAACATCAACAAAGAAAATAATTACTGAATCTAAGTATGCAGATATGGTGTCCAAAATAAACAACCAAATTGAGTTAAGGTCAATTACCCAAACACAATAACTTAACGAATAGTTGGCGAATAATTCATTTCTAGTATACAGATAAATTAACAATTGTGTCCAAGTCGGCGTCTTCTGCATGTGTAAAATTGTTTAACATTTAGAAATAACTTGCACATTTTACTAAGCTTTGTAGAAAAAAATGCGCGCAAATCGACATGCTTCTTCTGTTGGGATGTTGTGTTGATTATGTTAATTAATTCCCACAAAGATTCCTGCTTTGTATAGCAAACCATAGTACCCTGGTTTAACAATTCAAGACTTTCAATACACATTTTAATGTCAATTTGGCGACAAGGAACATTAACTTCTGATCGCACCTCATTTTGAGGATTATAAACATGGAACCCTTGAAGGTAAGAAAGCAGCAAATTACCATTGGTATTAAGTTGCAGAAATCCCATCACTCCTTTTAGTTGATTCTTTTCGAATTTCAAATTCAAATGCCATGAATGAGAATTGATGTACTCTTTTCTAATCCAGATCCAATACTTATCACCTTTACCGGAAATCAAAGCTAGAGACCCGTTGATGATCATTAACAATTTGGCTTCCCAACCGGGTTCTGGCAATTCAATCGAGCCAAAAACATGACTACTCACATCAAATGTCATGAGATAACAATGGCCTATTTTATCTGTATCATTTAGAAATTGCTTTGCAATCCAATACAATGATCCATTGACCAAGCATCCGTGCCTGCTGACACATTTAAATGGAATAGTGGGGAAAGTAATCCAAGACCAAATGCCTGACTTTATGTTGTATACACATGTATCTTGTACACCTGTTCTATATGTGTAGGTTATAACAACTATCTTGTAAGTATCAATGATTGGGTCATAACCAAAGCCTATGCAGAAAGTGTGGGCTTCATAATGGGCTTGGAATGAAGGATATGCAGGCACCTTTAATATGCGTCTAATTGAAAGGTTCCATAGAGCAATATCATTCATATAAGTAAGGAGGCAGAGAATTCCATTACATAAACCAACAATATGGAAACCAGCAAAAGGAAACCTAACAGCTGTTTTACCCTCAACGTATTCCTGTGTAGAACACATGGCCAGTTGGTCTTCCAAATGTAATGTCGAAAAGTGATCAACAAAACCTGTTACTTCGTTAAATTTTTCGTGATAAATAAGGACCTTCTGTGGGGAGCGTAAAGTGTGCAAGCGGATGAAACTAGGGCTAGCAATATGAGAGCATAAAGATTTGGAGACTGATCTAAACCGAACAAGGGATTTGGGTGGTAGTCTTGTGAAGATTTCAATAATCAAATCTTCACTTAAATAATCGGACATCGTATAATTCTGCATTTATCAAGAAATTTAGTCACTTAGCTTCTTCGTCTTGTTGTATATTATTGATTCTCAGTAGCGAACAAGTGTTATATGCCATGCTATAGTGGCAGACACTATGATATATTAATACGAATAAAAAAGGCTTAATGCTGATGATGAAACCATGCCACAAAAGTAAATATAACTGCAATTCAAGTTCAAGTTTATTTCTTTCTTTCTCTAAACAATGCAACTTAATTATTAGTATTTGCTTCTAGCATTGAAGAACCTAACTATACAGAAAATGGACAATATTGACCTAGTAAAGGGCAAAACGCAAACTTTTGTTAATAAAAAGAACTGTGTTCTTGAGTTAAAATTTGAGGGGAAAGGAAAGAAAATGGGTTTTTTTTTTTTTTTTTTTTTTTTTTTTTGTTCAAGTTTTTTTAAGAGAGGAAAAGAAAGTGGAGAGGAAGATGAGATAAACTTTTCTTAAAAATTCTTCCTCCCATTTTTGGAAGGAAATGGAAAGGAAACTTTAAGATACATTGTGTAAGACTAATATGACATTTTTAAAAGATTTGTCACTAACAACTAAAGAGCATACATGTAATTTGAACAAGTTATTTATTTATTTCTTTTTCCTTTCTTCTATGTGAAGAACATATCTAACCCACACTTCTTTTACTTTTCCTTTTCAATTCTTTTGAGTTCCCTTTCCTTTAAAACTCAAAAACATAGTGAAAGTGGGGTTACTATGTCTAAAAGGTTACAACAAGTTTGAAGTTTTGTACTAGTCAACTCAAAGTGGTTAAAGTATAGAAACTTACGGTGATCCCAAGACAAGTAAAAGTGGTTATAGTATAGAAACTTACAGTGATCCTAAATCTACTTGTTTTATATGCAGATGTGTTGCAACTTGCAATTAACAGACATCAACAAAAAGAAGAAAAAAAAAATATATCAAGAAAGAGTTTCTTGAAACGCAGTAAATAGAATATATAGATCAATCAAGAAAGAAGGGGTATAAAAAGACACACATCAGTTATAACCTGGCTCAAAAGTAAAATTACTAAAGCCACCGCTTTTGGCCCCCGAATATTTAAGGCCCCCAATTTTGTAACGCTATTCACGAATATATAACCAGTAACATATTTTCTTGGGCATCATCTTGAGGTCTTGAAATATATAAAAGCCTCCGGTTACTAAAACTACTAAAATATTGGGGATATTTGATTTGTTTATGTTTATTTCTTAAGACAATACAACTAAGTCCTTATTTGAGATTAAGAAATACGACTATGTCCATCTTTTTATTAAATGATTAATTAAATAGTATCTTAACGAACGGAAATATATATATATATATATATATATATATATATATATATATATATATATATATATATATATATATATATATATATATATATATATATATATATATATATATATATATATATATATATATATTTCTCAACAAACAACCATGAACAACAATGTCCATTTATTTAACTGTTCACATTATTTCGGTTATTTGGTTAAAGTTATAATAAAAAATACGAACAAGCCTCGTTCTGTTTGTTCGTTTCTTTAACCTTACTTATAGATTAGCATAAACAAGAAATTTGGTTTCCAATTTCTTATGTTGTTTTTTTCTCTATCTTCAATCAACTTTTAGATCCCATTGTGTTTTTTGGTTATAGTAGGATATTCTACTAATACAATAAATCGAAAATCCAATATTAAGCAAAAAGAGAAAAATTATCATAAAAGGCCTCATTTTAACATGATGTTTTAAACATTAACAATAAATTTAAAATATATACATAAAATTAGAGGAAAAAAATGTACCTTTATTTGTTGCTATCGAAGAAAGAAATCGAATTTCTTTGAAACCTTGAAGACGGATGAATGATGAAATTGAAAATGAAATTTAATATTAAAATTATACAAGGAATGAAATCAAATAAATTTCAATTTTCCCAATTTTGCCCTAGAAAATAACACGATTAACCCAATTTCTTAGTATTTTGAATTCACGATCCTATCCAAAGGCATTTACTTTTCGTGTCACCGTATCCTTATCCTTAGTTAACTACCAATTTATTTTTTTTTAATTAAAAAAATATGTATTATTCAAACATAATCACCATGAATTGCTTATTATCTGAGTTATTTTATTTTTTGATAGAAATTTTATGTGAATTATTATTTTATAAGGCATAACTAGGGCTGTAAACGAGTCGGACGAATATGAATAGAGCCTTGTTCATTTAATTTTAACCGGACAAATAAACGGACACGAACGCTTAAACGGACAGATTTTCTTGTTCATGTTCGTTTATTAAGAAAGTGAGTTGTTCTTGATGTTTTGTTTAACTATTAAACTATTGATTCCTATGTTGTACAACAATGTGCGAGTTAGTAGCACATAACTGAGCCGTTGCTGGAGTTAAAATATTACTCCGTAAAGTTTTTTAAAAATGTTTTTCCCTGATATCTGTATATAATTTTAAATAATATTAAATGCGTTATAAAATACAAATCGCGTATATTTTTTTCATTATAAGTAACTGTACTTTACATTCTTGATATTTTATATTACCGTTAATAACACTTTAACTGTATTATATCAACCCCCAGTGAAAACGTTAGATTAACTTTAATAAGGATAACCCATGAAGTTCTATCATTATATATTTAAGTTACATAGTAAAAACGAGTATATACCGTCATCCACAGACATTCAAGTTAAGGTTCATGGAACAAGTTATAAAGATCATTACTAATCTATTTATAAGCGCTCTTATGATCTTTAAACAGTCATATTAAAAGAGTGGTTTTCGGTTAATGTATGTCACTAAAGCTGTTGGAGCTCTCATCACTTACCTTCTACGTTAATTATCTCTTAAACGCCATTTTGTTGTGATGCTGAGTCAAGAGCGGATCTGGATATCTCTGC
>LBNU01021029.1:20336-36167 GCA_014162995.1 Artemisia annua | reverse complement strand
TCCCGTTTTACTATTGCTAGGGATATTGCTAAGTTTTATCTTGAGGAGAGGAAGAGCCTATTGAGTTACTTAAGCAACAAGGCCACCACGGTTCATTTAACCACCGATACGTGGACTTCTAGTTGTAAAAGAATGAACTTTATGGTTTTAACGGCTCACTTTATAGATGATGATTGGGTGATGCACAAAAGAATCATTAATTTTAGACCAATTCATAGTCATAGAGGGGTGGATATTGGTAGGGCAATTTTGGAATGTATAAATGGATGGGGTATAAAGAATGTCATGACAATTACGGTTGATAATATTGCTTCAAATGACAAAGCTCTTGAATACTTGGTTGAAAATTTACCAACTAAGTATGATGATAGTAAACATTTATACGTAAGATGCATGGCTCATATTTTAAACCTAATTGTCAAAGATGGTCTAAAAACATTCAACAAGGAAGTGAGTAACAAATCTTTGGCCGTGAAATACATAAAACATTCGAGCCAAAGAGTTACTAACTTTAAAGAAAGTATTGAAAAGACTAGTACTTCAAAGAAAGTATTGTGTTAGGTCACCATGTTATAGCATAAACAACCAAAGATACTTGTATGAATAAGAAACAAGAATAGAGAAGAAGAAGAAGAAGAATATGGAAGGAACTCTACTAATGATATGATAAATATGATAGTGTATTATGAGAACCAACAAGCCTTAAGGAAGGCTTACACATTGTATTTATAGTGGAGTCCAAGGGTCTCTAGATTCTACTCCATACATTACACTACTAGCCCTTGGACTTCCACTTGTAGTAACATTACACGCATAAACTTTCATAATTAAGTAATTAAATGTAAACATAATAAGTCAAATATAGCAACCTATCATAAACTAATGACCGACACTTGAATAACGTGAAACGTGTTCCTAACAACCTCCCCCTAAGGGTCGGTCGTCAATGGTGACTGGTTGCTTTGACGTCATCTTCTTTACTCTTGAACTTTGGCAATTATTGGACGTCTCAAAATCAGTTAGATTAGACAAAAAATCCTTTGCTCTTCAATCCTTGTTCCTTGTTGTTGAAGTGATGCATATGATGTAGTAATCTGCCTTTGGTCACTCCTTCGACTCAACTTGATGGTACGCCATTCCAACATGCTCATACGTCTTTGAACTTTTAAGTAATTCCTGATCATTAAGTAAGATCTTTGTCTTAAGACTTTGTAGATTCCGTTGACGTTGAATCTTTCATTAACTTTGAGAAACTTTGATCTTTCTTTGACTTTGTATAACTTAGAACTTTTTGGGAGGTCTTTGACGTAAGTATGAGCATGTGGAATCAGGTGTTGGTGGTGAAGTTCCTGCAAGAAAATGGTTAGTGATAAACAACCGGCACTTACAAGTGAGAAACAGAATTTTTCACCCTCGCAATGTGGTTACTCCTTCTGCCCCTCACCATGGCCGTTCCTAATCGGATGCCCCCGAAGGAGCTAACTCAGAAAATACCGGAGTTTGAATAGAGCCTTGTTCATTTAATTTTAACCGGACAAATAAACGGACACGAACGCTTAAACGGACAGATTTTCTTGTTCATGTTCGTTTATTAAGAAAGTGAGTTGTTCATGTTCGTTCATTAAAATACTAAACAAACGCTAAACGAACATTAACGATCGAACATGAATGAACATAGACAAACAAATATAAAGTTTATTAAAATATGCACAATATATTATTTTATAAGTGTTGTTTTGTTTAAACAAATTAATTTTAAAATTATACAATTAAAAGAAATGATGTACGAAGATAAATAAATAAATGAATGCATAATCGAACGTTCACGAACATAAATGAACGGACGCGACTTTTATTCATGTTCGTTTATTTAACTAAACGAACATAAAATATTGTTAATATTTGTTCATTTAATAAATAAACGAAATAAACGAACTTTTTATCGAACGGTTAATGAAAAGTATTACTGATCCAATGTGATGCCCCTTGAAGTGTAATTTGCGTACTTATAACTAGTTATAATGCCCGCGCACGCGCGGGTTTTTTTTTAAAATTTTTTTTTTGAATGATATATTTTTATTTTTTAAAAAAACAAATAATTTAATCTTTATTTTGTTTGATTTATAATTTTTAATTATATTAAGATAATCATTTAAAAAAATTTAATCTTGTTGTTAGTTGCATCCTATCTATATATTTTTTTTATTTATCTTCTACTTGTGTAGTATATCAAGAAAACAAATTTTTAAAATTTTAAATTAAAAAATAATAATTAAAATATTACAAATATTTTTTTTTTCGAAATACGAAAATAACCACTAAGAGTTTTGTTTTATTATATAAATAAAAGATAAAAGATTTTATAAGAAAGCTAGGACCACAATGTTAAAGGCGCATGCTATAGGCACCGCTACTCAGTTTTTACTGTAGTTTATAACATTTTTCTAACATAAATACTGAAAAATACATTCCCCAGCTATAACATATTATTGCGACTGTGGATCCCAGTTTTTATTTTTCTTTTTCATATTTTTAAATAAACAATACACACCAGGAACTAAAGTTTGTATTTTAAAAGAAAAACAATACATATTAGTTATTTGGAACAACTTTAGGGACTAACGTTGTTTTTCGGTAAACCGACGAGCTTAAACACATAGAGTAGAACAACTCATCTTTTATATAATAAAAGAATTACATCATTTCGGAGTTTTTTGACAAAACAATCTTAGTGGAAAAAAAATCGGACCAATAGGAATGCTCGATTTTGACACATAGGCGAAATCGAGCAATATGATTGGCCAATAAAAAGTCAAAATTAAATTGATTTTGGTCAAATTTTAATAAATTCGGTGGAGAATTTGATTAATGAAAAAAACACATAAAAATATAGGTGTCAAATTTATGAAATTAAAAACTTAAAAAAAGATGAGGTAATTAATAAAACATTAGTGGTTGAATTTTAAATATATTATATGGAGTTAAGTGTAAAATTATAAATATCCATGTTTTTTGATAACTTTAGATAATAAACAAATAACCCCTTACACCTTATACCCTCTNATTGGTTAATTTAGTAAGTGTAATGTGAAATGCTATGTTAGACTTATGTTATGTTTTTTATAGAAATTCAAGACGCGTTAGACAAACAAAAGGGAGAACTTGGAAAGGAGACGAATGTTGCACCATGATTCAAGAATGTTGAAGTTCAAAGAATGCTACTGTAATGATTTGGTTATTTGGTTGTTCAAGAATGCTACTGACTTACTGTAATGATTTTGGAACTTGTGATTCGTATTAGACATTTGCTACTGTAATGCTACTGGTCTTCTTTATTTTATTTTTGCTACTGATCGGTCATCACTGGACAGTGGTCACTAGATTGGAACTTATTAGACATTTGCTTATTTGTATTTGAACTTGTGATTCAAGAATGCAATGCTACTGTAATGCTATTGTAAGTGTGATTCAAGAATGAAAATGTTGGGCTCAGTTTAGACATTTGATGAATTGATGCCACTTTATAATTTGCTCAGTTTGCAAATATTGGAAATTTACTCAGTTTTATGATTTGCAATTTGGAAATATTGCTCACTTTATAATCTATAATGCATTGCAAATATTGCAAACATTGGTCACTTTATAATATTGCTCAGATTCATGAATGATGATGCCATGATGGGCTCATTGTTTGCAAATATTAGAAATTTGCTAGTTTTATGATGGGCCTAGTTATATGAGTCAAAGTTTTATGATGGGCTCAAAGTCTCAAATCGGGACAAACTCTCAATTCGGGAAAAATTGCAAAACTGCAAATTGCAACATTGCTTAAATCGGGACAATGTGTAAAATACCGAATACCGACCCAAGAATACCGAATAAAACCGACCCGTCCCGACCATTAATCGGTTCGGGAGTCGGGTAGAGTTTTTCCTTTGTTTCGGTTTCGGGATTTGTCGGGTCGGGTCGGGACGGGTCGGGATTCGGCCCGAAGCTCAGCCCTAGTGAAAATGCTTTATTTTGTTTTTAACTTCGTCTTAACTACATATAAAGGTATTTTGCAAAAGCTAAGTGTAAGGGAAATCTAAATCGGTTTATAAAGAACGAATGAACATGAATCATAACAATGTAAATTAACATACATATTAGTATTTGTTTGAGTCAAATGCTTGTATCGAGTCATAATGAATTTTTTCAGGAATTCCAGGAAGTAAGATCTAGTTTTTTTCCAGAATTTTTCCGGAAACTTAACATGAGAATTCTGTCAGATCATTCTGACGGCGTCAGGCATAACACCTGACGGCGTCAGTTAAAATTTTCTGCAATTTTTGAATGTTTTGTATTTCTTCCGGAAACATTAAAAGTTTTGTTAATTCTTTAACTTATAATCTCCAGGGATTCTGCAAAATATTCATTCCACAAGCATTATATCCTAGTATATAGATTTTACCGCCGATTTTATGCGAGGTTGGCCTTTATCTTTTTCAGGTTAACAGGTTATTTTGGACAAGAAGACGTCTATTATTTTGGAAGGGAAGCTTTGAACGCTCATCTTTCTTGGAAGAATATCTAACCGTGTTACCTCACTATCCACATCAAACGATTCAGGGGAGTATTTGATTTCATTCTTTCATTTTATTTACTTTTACATCTTCTATTTGAACATTGGGGACAATGTTCAGTTTAAGTGTAAGGGGGTAAATGGAGGCACCGTTGAGAATACACTTATGCTTGATGTTTTGCTTTGTTTGATAGTAAATTTGTAATAAAACCAAGAGAAATATTTGTTAGGGAAATTTTAGCGCCAATTCGAAATTTTTTACAACATCTAGAAGTGAAAACTTGATCTTAATAAGCGTCTCATGGATAGGAAATTGTATGACTAGCACAAAAACCGTACCACTAAAAAATTTTCCACCCCAAATATGTGAAGTTCGCCCCTAGAATTGGTAGGAAAAGCATCCATCTTTGGTGCTATGATATGAGTACCGGTAGTATTTAGATTCTAGAACTTGTGTTAGGACCATCTCAAATCCACAAGTGAGACTACATTCGTGTAGTTAAGATTTACTACATGATAAGAGGCATTAGGATTAACCCATTGTTTTACACCTGTATTTTTGTTATAATTACATTGACTTCATTGGTCAAGTAATTCTCCCACACCCTTTGCGTTGTATCCATTTTTGGTACACGATACCCCTAGTATACCCCTCCGAGCCTATCCTTTCGTTTCGTTCTTTGAGCATCTTACTCAAAGTGAGAATTTGTTTACACCCCATTAAATGTACACCCAAATCGCCTTAGCCTACCTTGTATGCACTCACCTTTGGTGCATTATTGTGACAACATTTGTGTTAAACCCTTAGTTAATTATCTAGTCAATTACATGGTTGCTAATTTAAGTCATATCCTTGTACATATTGTTTTGGGACGATTGGGACTCATGGGTAAAGTACTAGTGTAATGGAGTAATGGGGAGAAACAACATTATTACCCCCCATATGTGCTAAACATTTTAAAAGTACTCCAAGTTTTTCAATTATCTTAATTCGAGTTATTAGAATAGTAATTGTAAAGTTATGTAAAGATTCAAGTGTAAGGGGAATGCAACTCCCCTATGATGTATTATTTTGGATGGTAGGGCAAAAGTGTATGAAAAAAAATGTGTAAAAGAAAAGAGAAAAACATACGGACTACCATCCCGTTTCCTTTTATGTTTCTTTTTAGTTTTTGTTATTTCATTTTTAGTTTAAGATTGAGTCGAGTCTTGACTTAAGCAACGATGTAGAGTGCATGTATTTGATCATGATAATTAACTTGCCACCATTAAAATACCCTTTATTCCAACCAAACCGTGTTTATCATATCCCTACACCTTACGTTACAACCCTTTGGAAAGCCCTCTTTGATAGTTTATCTTAGGTGCTTACGCCTAGTGGAGGAGTAATTGATCCTCTCCCAAGCCTATGGTAATCTATTTGCTATGACAGGTAGTGAGTGTTATTTTCCGTTTTCATTTATGAGATATTATTCTATGACATTTGAGAGATGAGAGAATCGAAACATTATTTGTGAGGTGCTAGTGTATGATTTCCGTGCTTGTTATGATTAGGGTCTAATAACTATTTGTTGTAATTACTTTTATATTCGTGTTAAATGACCCCTAACTCATATTTTGATTGGAATAAAAGCTCATTTGCTTGAGGACAAGCAAATCTCAAGTGTAAGGGTACTTGATGAGACGAAAAGTGTTACGCTTTTAAGGGGTCATTTAAGCCTTAATTCGTATAAATGTGATCAAATATTGCCCTAAATCGTTCCTTTTGTCATTTTAGGTACTTTTGAGAAGAATTCTGGAAAACATGCATATTTGGACGTTTTTGGAGCATTAAAGTGAAGAAAATGACAAAGTCTCAAAAGAAGCTGGAATTACTACCTGACGGCGTCAAAGTCACAAGATGACGCCGTCAGCAAGCATTGACAAAAGAGTGAAAACCAATTTTCAAATGACGGGCCAGAAAGAATTTGGAGATTTGCACCTGACGCCGTCAGGTGTTATTGGTGGTAGGCCGTCAGGTTGTAATTTAAAGAGTGACGGACCAGAAGGCAACAAAGGGTGACGGCGTCAGAAGTAGATCTAGGCCATCCGAGAAACCTTATGGCGGCGGGCTGACGGCGTCAGACCCTATAACCTAACGCCGTCAGAGTGTAAAAGTCTATATATAGTTTTCTATTTTTCATTCATTGAGGTGGAACTTTGTGGAGAACTTTTGGCACCAAATCCTAGACGAATTTTCAGTACTTTTTAGGGTTCCATCCCTTGGAACCCTCATGCTTAATTAAAGATAAGTCTTCACTTTAATTCAATCAATATGTCTATGTGTTGGTTGACTATCTCTTTTGCTTGTCTTTTAATTAACATATGTGGCTAAATTCTTCTTGTGTTTGCTTAGATCTAATGAAACCTAACTATTAAATATTGGTCAATTGATGTGTTGTTGTTTGTTGGGATAATTGTTCCATCAATGTTAGGCTCAAGAAAACTGGCCAACCTCCTTTATGGTAACGTGCTTGAACGTCTTGGGAAACATGTAGCCAAGGCATACTAGGCTATTAAGGTAGTATTTAACGCATGAGCCACTGTTTACAATCCCTATGGTTGTGCCGTGCATGGCATAGGAAGAGATAAGAGCTCATAGAATTGGAGAGATATGTATGCCACTCCATGAGTTATTAGGAATACACCCTTCATCCACACAAGTAACATACATATCAATAACCGGTAAAAGATAGTTAGGGAGTAATGAAGTCTAAGTAAACAAAACTTTTTTCCATATTGTTTTCACAACCAAATAGTTTAGTTATTTTATTTTCTTTTGCAATAGTAGTAATTTTGGGTTAGTTAACTAGCAACTAATTCCGCCCACTCCTTCAAAACCGAGATTTTACTTGCTTTTCATAAAAATATAAAAATACAAAAAGAATCTTCCTTCACCCTTAGACCTATTAGAGTAGTTTTTCTATCCTAACGAACACTATTCCCTGTGAGAGAATGATCAATCCCCCGTACTTACCACTATCCTATACTACATCGGTCAGGTACACTGCCTGGTGGGGTTGTAAGCCTCTTGAGATCCCTCGAGAGGTAAAACCTGTTGTAAGGTCACAAAACCACGCATCATGGTGCGTAGCCAACAAAAATTCCAATATCAGCTTTTGCCTTGAGCTTTCCCAAGTCTTCACTATCGTTGGTTGCGTAACATAATGCACCAAAAGCTCGAAGGAAGGAGAGATCGGGTTTTCTCTCGTGCACCAGCTCATAGGGGGTTTTGCTGTGAAGAGGATGGATCAGTGATCGGTTCTGAGTGTAACAAGCAGTTGCAATTGCCTCTCCCCAGAGGAACACAGGAGCTTTAGAGAAAATCAGCATAGTTCGTGCGGCCTCTACAAGGGTACGATTTCTTCTTTCAACGACTCCGTTCTGCTAAGGTGTTGCTGATTGACAAACTCAGTTCCGTTATCTGTGCGGACGAATCTGACAGTTTTATTGAGTCCAACTTGCAGCTGCTTGATTAGTTTGATGACGATTTCAGGTGTCTCGTCCTTGGATCTAAGGAACTTAACCCATGTAAACCGAGAGTAGTCATCAACGATCACTAACACATATCTCTTTCCAAAAATGTTTTGCACTCTCATTGGACCACATAGATCCATGTGAAGGGTATGAAGAACTTCCATAATGGTGTTGATAGTTTTGGGTTTGTGAGATTGCTTCTTGCTTTTGCCAAGCTGACAAGCGGAACAGAGATGATCTTTTTCATACTTCAGCCTGGGCATTCCTCGAATAAGATCTTTAGGGGTGAGCTCATTGATGGTACCAAAGTTCAAGTGATTCAAACGATGATGCCCCAACCATGACTTGTTCTTGAAAGCCTTAGATAGTAAACAAATTGGTGATGACCGCATCATATCTTCAATGGATATAGTGTAGAGGTTTGAGCCACGTCTGCCTTTCAGAAGATCCACACCATCCAATCTTCTAACATAACAAGTGTGTTTTCTGAAGGCTACCTCAAGATCTGAATCACAAAATTGACCAACGGAGAACAAATTGTGCCCAAGCCCTTCTACATAATATACCCGACAAATCATGCTGTTGCCAACCACATAGTCTCCATAACCCATTATTGCACCACAATGATCATTCCCGAATCTAACAGTCCCGATAAACTTTTTCACGAAATTTCTGAGCCGCGAGCGATCCCCAGTCATATGTTTTGAGCAGCCTGAGTCCAAATACCACCGGGCGATTTGTACGACCTGCATTTGGACCAGACAGATATGGATAACTGGAAAAAGTGGATCCCCAATCACAAGTGGGATCCGATTGGTTAGCATAAGCATTATTAATAGCAACAGAAGAGGAAGGTTCAAAAGTATCCTTAGTAATATCATAACCTGCGGGGGCACTAGACTTATGGTTAACACATTGAGTTCCTATAGGAAAATTCCTGCCAGTTTTCTTCCAAACCTTAAAATTGGAAAACCTAGGATTAGGCAGTTTAGCAAAGGGGCATTGACTTCCTATTGGGAATTTTCTTCCAGTGGGTCTCCAACGATAGCCAACAGTAGAAAACTTCCTTCCTGTTGCTTTCCAAACACGTTTTCCACGTCTATAATACATAGCATGATAAACAGGGGGTAATTTGGAAGCATTCAAACATAACTTAACACACTCATCATGATTACCAGAAATTAAATAGTCATTACAGATCTCACAAGTAGCTTTAGGATTCGAATTAATTACAGTACGCCTAGAGCTAATACTAGAATCAACACGATTCATAACATTCAGATCAGTCTTATTGTTCCTAATGTGGTCTTCTACTTCCTTTCCTTGAGCACTCCTAGCTGGCGAAGTCCTAACATTCCTTGTATTGCAATTAGACTTTGACCCGCTAGCATTAGTGACAACTTTTACTCCTGTAGAATTAATGATGGGAACATTAGATCGTGGTCTTTCTGTTTGATTATTGGTATGAGGTGTGTTATGTTTAGATGATGTTAATGGTACACAAAAAGTAACACGCTTGTTCTTATCCTTAGAGGTTGGTTCATGAACCTTATCTATCATGCAAACAGCTTTGGGGCATGTACCAATGGCATAATCGAAGAGTTCATATGATCTATTGGTGAGATAATAAACATCAAGGACCTCATTGTCAGCAGGTCTCACCATTCTAACATCTTCAATGGTCTCACAAAGCATGTCTAGGCAATCCTTAAGATACCTAAGGTACTCACTATGGACAAGCGCATTATTCCTAAAGGGAAGAGGAATGGTTATGGCCTCACACGCATTTCTTTTAGATTTACCGGCCATGGGGAGTATTTTCTCTTTCGCTTGAGTCTTTAGATTCTCAATTTCATTAAGCAAAGAGGTTATTTTCTCATTGGTTTTATCTCGTGAGATCTTGATTGAATCATGTAACTCTTTGTAATGTTGTTTGATCTTTGAGTTTTCGGCTTGAAAACAATCATTTTCATATTTGAGGTGTTCGATGATGTTTTGAAGTTGAAAATTTTAAGAATCTAAACACGGAGGTTTCTGAGTATCAATCACCTTACATTTATTCGACTTTAATTGGGCAATTTGAACCTTCTGTTTCTGAATCGTGTTAGTGTGAGCTTGAATTTTTTCATCCCGTTTGGCTAATTCAAAATATGCATCAAATTCCGGAGCATTCGAAGATGTTTTGGCATTTGAGTTTTTAATTCTTTCTTCTAGATGTTGATATCTTAATTGCAAATTAAGATTGTCAATCTCTAGTTTTGACAAATGTTTGACCATGTTATCATGATCATCATTTTGAATTTTTTTACGCAATTTTAAATTCTCCCCCTCAGCTCAACAACACGATTCTGGAAAACATTTAACGTAACAGACATTTCATGAAATTGGGAAGCAGTTAAAGATGAATCAGTAACAGTATAAAACACATCTTGAGCAATGCACATAGCAATTAAATTATCATTCATGATGAGAGCATTCTTCCTCGCAATTTCACTATGTTGAAGATCTATTATAGTTTGTTTTCCTTCAAGTTCCAGATTTTTAAACACATCTTTCATTTCATTAATCTCTATTTTAAGGGACGTTTCCATGCATTCAAAATGTTCTTTGATTTGTTTAAAAAACGGAATGACTTCTGTAAGATAACACTCTTTTGTAACCTCAAAACCCCTTTCCCCCTTAGTAATTCCCGTTGGAGTAATTCTCTTTTTACATGTTTTGTCAAAATCAGCAAACATTTGATACAGCACGTACATGCTAATAAGAGTTTTACATTGAGTGGGAAGAGCTATCTGAACTAGGTTCATTGGTGTATTGGGAGGATACACCGTCGGAGTAGCAAACTTAAGGGGAGTGGTAGCCTTAAGTCATTCAGCTTTCAGTTTTTCAACGTCTAAAGGCCAAAAAATCTGTTCTGGTGTTAACCTAGTTTGGGGCACAAAAACGGTCAATCGATTCTGTTCATAGTAGTTATGGGGCTTGATATTGACACGATTTTTAATGCTCTTAGGATCCTTCATCTTATTCTCAAGCCTTTTTCTATTTTCTGATTCAATTTCATCAATCTCCTCTATATTACGCACATCAGGTGGGGCATGATTGGGTGTAAGCATCACATTAAAATCATATAAGGCAGGTTGAGAGGCACTAATGCTTCTTAGAAAATTAGTTTTAGGCACTCCTACGTCCTTATTGCTATGTTCATCATGTAACTTAATGTGCTTATGCATCATTTGAGCAGTTTGAATGGTTTGGCCTTGAGTGTGCAATTTATTTTCAAGCTTGTTCTTTAAGGCTTTTAAGTTGGAAAAGTCACTTAAGAGTTTAGTTTCTTTACTTTTAAAATCTAGTTTAAGTGTGGTCACACTTTCACAATCTCCTGTTTTTGTTTGGCAGTTTGATCGATTTGATTTTGTAAAGATTTTAATTCCATTCTTAACTCTTCTTCCTTTAAATTCCTTTCGGTAATATATGTACACAATTGCCAATCCATTTTCTGCTCACGTTCTGTTAACTCAAATTTTGCACGTTGTTGATACATATTCACCTGATCTTTAAGAATATTGATTCTAGTGGTCAAAGTATCATCAGGAATGACAGCAATGTATTCATCAAATTCACGAATGTCATTATCAACAAAAGAGTCATCATTTGGTAAAGCAGACACGACATCTTGATTCAAATATTGCTCATATGGGACAACATTACTATTACCCATATTAACAGAATCCGAATCAACAATGTCAGTGGGTTTTACATCGTTATGAGTCCTTTGTTTGTGCATCACATTGTCAACATGTGTCTCGAAAGATGCTCTAATAGATTCATCAGATTCTTTATCATTACCTACATGTTGTTGTTTTGAGGAAACTTCATTGTTTTTCAAATCAACATCATTTGGCATGACAATACTGGTCTGATGAACTTCATCGAGAATCTTTGGAATGGCATATGTTTCATATGTGTCATACAATTTGAGTACCTCAGAAATGATGGATGATTTGGGAGTTCCCGATTCATGTGACGATGTGACTGCAGGAGAAAGCTTGGCCATGAAGATGGTCTGTGCAGTAGGTTCATCTCACATTTATTCGACTTTAATTGGGCAATTTGAACCTTCAGTTTCCGAATCGTGTTAGTGTGAGCTTGAATTTTTTCATCCCGTTTGGCTAATTCAAAATATGCATCAAATTCCGGAGCATTCGAAGATGTTTTGGCATTTGAGTTTTTAATTCTTTCTTCTAGATGTTGATATCTTAATTGCAAATTAAGATTGTCAATCTCTAGTTTTGAAAAATGCTTGACCATGTTATCATGATCATCATTTTGAATTTTTTTACGCAATTTTAAATTCTCCCCCTCAAGCTCAACAACACGATTCTGGAAAACATTTAACGTAACAGACATTTCATGAAATTGGGAAGCAGTTAAAGATGAATCAGTAACAGTATAAAACACATCTTGAGCAATGCACATAGCAATTAAATTATCATTCATGATGAGAGCATTCTTCCTCGCAATTTCACTATGTTGAAGATCTATTATAGTTTGTTTTCCTTCAAGTTCCAGATTTTTAAACACATCTTTCATTTCATTAATCTCTATTTTAAGGGACGTTTCCATGCATTCAAAATGTTCTTTGATTTGTTTAAAAAACAGAATGACTTCTGTAAGATAACACTCTTTTGTAACCTCAAAACCCCTTTCCCCCTCAGTAATTCCCGTTGGAGTAATTCTCTTTTTACATGTTTTGTCAAAATCAGCAAACATTTGATACAGCACGTACATGCTAATAAGAGTTTTACATTGAGTGGGAAGAGCTATCTGAACTAGGTTCATTGGTGTATTGGGAGGATACACCGTCGGAGTAGCAAACTTAAGGGGAGTGGTAGCCTTAAGTCGTTCAGCTTTCAGTTTTTCAACGTCTAAAGGCCAAAAAATCTGTTCTGGTGTTAACCTAGTTTGGGGCACAAAAACGGTCTATCGATTTTGTTCATAGTAGTTATGGGGCTTGATATTGACACGATTTTTAATGCTCTTAGGATCCTTCATCTTATTCTCAAGCCTTTTTCTATTTTTTGATTCAATTTCATCAATCTCCTCTGTATTACGCACATCATGTGGGGCATGATTAGGTGTAAGCATCACATTAAAATCATATAAGGCAGGTTGAGAGGCACTAATGCTTCTTAGAAAATTAGTTTTAGGCACTCCTACGTCCTTATTGCTATGTTCATCATGTAACTTAATGTGCTTATGCATCATTTGAGCAGTTTGAATGGTTTGGCCTTGAGTGTACAATTTATTTTCAAGCTTGTTCTTTAAGGCTTTTAAGTTGGAAAAGTCACTTAAGAGTTTAGTTTCTTTACTTTTAAAATCTAGTTTAAGTGTGGTCACACTTTCTCAATCTCCTGTTTTTGTTTGGCAGTTTGATCGATTTGATTTTGTAAAGATTTTATTTCCATTCTTAAATCTTCTTCCTTTAAATTCCTTTCGGTAATATATGTACACAATTGCCACTCCATTTTCTGCTCACGTTCTGTTAACTCAAATTTTGCATGTTGTTGATACATATTCACCTGATCTTTAAGAATATTGATTCTAGTGGTCAAAGTATCATCAGGAATGACAGCAATGTATTCATCAAATTCACGAATGTCATTATCAACAAAAGAGTCATCATTTGGTAACGCAGACACGACATCTTGATTCAAATATTGCTCATATGGGACAACATTACTATTACCCATATTAGCAGAATCCGAATCAACAATGTTAGTGGGTTTTACATCGTTATGAGTCCTTTGTTTGTGCATCACATTGTCAACATGTGTCTCGAAAGATGCTCTAATAGATTCATCAGATTCTTTATCATTACCTACATGTTGTTGTTTTGAGGAAACTTCATTGTTTTTCAAATCAACATCATCTGGCGTGACAATACTGGTCTGATGAACTTCATCGAGAATCTTTGGAATGGCACATGTTTCATATGTGTCATACAATTTGAGTACCTCAGAAATGATGGATGATTTGGGAGTTCCCGATTCTTGTGACGATGTGACTGCAGGAGAAAGCTTGGCCATGAAGATGGTCTGTGCAGTAGGTTCATCATCAACATCAGAATCAAAGGCATCACAATCTTCAGCCTGGAAGATGTTTGGGTCATTGAGAGCAAGATCCTGAACCGGTTGATCATCCACATCAGCATCAAAAGAATTCCCTTCATCACCTGCAAGAAATAGCAGTTGTTCCTCATCCAACATAACCCCATTCTCTTGGGCTTGCATCAACAGCATCTTCTCTTTAAAATAGTCCGAGTTTTGAGGNGCAGTAGGTTCATCATCAACATCAGAATCAAAGGCATCACAATCTTCAGCCTGGAAGATGTTTGGGTCATTGAGAGCAAGATCCTGAACCGGTTGATCATCCACATCAGCATCAAAAGAATTCCCTTCATCACCTGCAAGAAATAGCAGTTGTTCCTCATCCAACATAACCCCATTCTCTTGGGCTTGCATCAACAGCATCTTCTCTTTAAAATAGTCCGAGTTTTGAGGACGTTTTGGTTGAGTAGAGTTTCTTGCAATATGACCTAACCCACCACAGTTGTAGCACTTGATCTGTCTTCCTTGTCCCTGATTGGTATTACCCATCCTCTTCTGAACATTTTCCCGGACATTTTGTCTTCCTTGAACCACAATACGCGCATCTTCCACAACAGCAAGATTACGTGGGTTAGATGAGGTCCTTAGTTGGTTGTTTGTTTGAGGAAGAGTATTCCTGAAGTGTTGAACCAGCAGTAAGACTTGGTTGGAGAGATCATCAAACCTTTTGTCAATGTGAGAATTTCGAGAGTCTTGTGGATTAGTCTTGACATTTGAAGAATGTAAAGATGTTTGACCAAGAGAAGACTGATTCTGTGTTGCTTGGGTAATAGGATGATTGAATGAATCAACTGAGGATTCGTTTAGTCCCTGAACACTGGAGATTAGAGCAAGAGGATCATTTGAGGGATGAAATTTCTCTCTCAGCTGACGATCATACATGGCATGTTTCTCATGTTGTTGTAGATAAGCATAGAGTTGTTCATAGTTGGTGTTTATGAGTCCTTTGTTTAACTTCACAACTGTGACAAACCGATCCCATTCTGGTGACATATTGTTGACAAACTTTGAGTTGAGTTGGATGTTGGGCATTGTCATTCTGATCATCCTCATGTCATTCACAAGCTTATGGAAACTGACATAGTAGTTATTAATGCTCTCACCTTGATTCATTTTGAAGTGCTCGAATTCATCATACAATTGAGACTCACGATCTTCCTTTGTAAGTTTTGAACCAGCTAGCAACATTTTGACATTGTCCCAAACAGCTTTGGCCTCAGTGTTGAAGTTAATCAGTTTGTAAATGTCCTTGGGTAACCTTTGTATCACAATGTTGGAAGCTCGAATATCAGCATCATAGCGTTTCTTTTCTGCTTCGTTAAGATCATTGTAATTACGAGGTCTGTCAATTCCAAAGGTGACTGATCCATTTTCACTTATGGAGATGACATCCCTAGTAGTACCCATTTGAAATGGCCCTTCATCAATCGATCTCAGAATATTCTCCCCATTTTCTTTGCCCTGATAATACAGACGAATTCTTTGTGACCATGACTCATAGTCAGTTCTGTCTAGCATAGGAGGTCGAGTGTCGGACCCAGCAGCTTGGATATCATCAATAGATGTCACAGTAGTCATGATGATGAT
>LBNU01021029.1:2632-17457 GCA_014162995.1 Artemisia annua | reverse complement strand
ATTGAGACTATCGAGATGGACCTTGCTGTCTTGATCGATAATGGAGTTGACATCCAACAGACTGTCGCTGGATTGGGTACTACCCTAGACCATACCATTGAGCAGGTTACAAATCTACAGGATCAGCTTGAACAACATCAGGAGGATCAGTATGCTTCAGCTGCAGATGCCTATGAGGACCGAGAGGCACTTAGAGACCAGATGGAGATTGCTAGGACCCGTATCACTGAGTTAGAGGGGCAGGGAGCTGGCATGAGACAGGAGATCACTGAGCTTCGTGAGAGCATCCAACATGAGCGTCATATGAGGGGACGCCTTGCAGACCAGCGTATTTTGGATCGTACTCGGATTACTACCTTGGAGCATACTGCTGAGGAGGCTCAATCACGTTAGAGACAGACCGATGACATCATAGCTAGCTTGACCAGGCAGATCCGAGAGCTCCAGTGTCGTGTGGGTATTCCACCCGGCGACTTCTAGACTAGACTAATATCTTATGTAGCTTTTGTATCTATACCTTAGCCACGGGGTGTGTGGCATGACTAAAGACGCTTGTGATATTTTGTATGTTGTACAAAACGGTGACAAGTTATGTAGACTTATGGTATGATGATGCTATATGATGATATCGGCCTATGTTAGCCGAGATTTTCCATGTATTATTCATGTGTGTTATGGTTGTATTTACACATATTATCATTTTATGGTTGTCGTGGTTGACTCATATTGTGATTTATTCTCATCGTGCTTATTGTATCATACTCTTTTCATGATTCATTCTTGTCTTGAGTGGCCGATCTTGTTGTGATTTGCATATGTCATGGTTGTATGTATATGCTTGTGATGACCTTTGTTACTTATGGATCCTAATTATTGTTATTTCTTGTGATTAGAAGAACAATGCCACCAAAGAAACAAAGCATGAGTACAGCTGCCATCAATCGACTTGTTGCTCAACGAGTCGCTACACAAGTGGCTGCTGCTATGGCTGAATACGAAACCAATCGCAACAGTGGCAATGGCGAGGAAGCCAGTGGAACAGCAACTAGAGTAGAAGCATCGGGATACCTTCGCGATCACATTTTCCTACATATATATTCATCTACTACTAGTAAGTCTAAAAATCATCTCTATATTCTACTTATATATTTTGATGATGATTTATATATGAGTTCATGTTATGGCGATTTCATATCCATTTGAGCTATTATACAACACATATCACCCTATACATATATGTTTGTACATGATTTTTGGTAATTCTAAACAAGTTAAACACGAATATTTCTTGATAAAAATGGCTAGGTTCAAGTCCTAACTCATATTTGATTTTCTTGTACTAAGTTAAGATCTAAAATAGGTGACTTGTTTCTTACAACTAGATTATTCACTCTTGATGTTTTAGTGCAAGTAATGGGTTGATAATATAGCCTTGTTACTATTAAAATTATGGGAAAGTTGTAGTAGTGTTAGGATAATTTTTGGAGATGATCCAAGTTAGATCTAGTAAGTTACAAGTGATAAAAATGAAGTTTGTAGCCTTTTACATACCTTCTGTCCCAAAAACGTTTTTACAGAAAAATGAGTTTTCTAAATACCATATTTGGTTAAAAATATAGAAAATAAACTTTATAATGAAAACGTGAGCGCTTGAATGACTAAAAACGGACTTATAACGAAAAAGATATGCTAGATTTAAGATTTGCGGCAAAAACTAAATTTTCTGAAATAATACTTGCTGACAGAACTTTTGACAAGCAAAAACCGAGCTTTAGAAAATATCTAGACTACCCGAGACCTTGAAAATATACTAGTATACCTTATCACCTTCGCGGGGATAGGTAGAACATGGAAAACGGACTTAAAATGAGATAGTTAAGGCTTTCCGAAGTTTTTGACGGAAAATATATTTTGACAGCTTTGGTAAAAGCTGAGGGAATAAAATAAATGAGGTTTTTGCACATTTTTATCCACTTTTAGCCAAAACGGAATACACAAAGTTACTATTAACTTAAGGACATTATTTAGGCGCGTTAGAACGTTATAAGAATACCCATAACATGAAAACCGTAAATAAAACACGAAATGAGCAAAAATATATATTTTAGTTACTATTCGCAGCTTTTGTGTATATATTATTTGGCGGCAAAATAAACATACGGACTTGAACATTAGCAAACATTTAAACATTACGACAATTTCCTTGATAAAATTACATAGTTTATTACTAAATTACTTTACAAACATATATGGGTGATAAATGAATTTACAAAAATACATACGACACCTATTACAAAATCCTAAGACGACTTATATATTTTTAGGTTGTTCTTGAGTTTTCTCGCATAAGAAACTCGTTTTCATTTCACCAAGTACGTTGATTACTACAGGTGAGTCATAGCCCCACTTGTACACTTTTATTACATGATTTCAAATACTTGGGGTGGAAATACACTGCTTTATTTTTATTGCGGACATAAGTACAAAACTGTTACATTGCCTAAGTTACCGATTACTGCCGCTTAAGTCCCCTTTATCATGAACCGTTAATTACTTGTAAGCGCGGATGTTATGAATAGATCTATTTGGGTTGACACCCCGTCCGGGTTGGTCGCGCCAACTTGTTAAACGGACGCATACCATTCGGATTAATTCCGAGTGTCTGGCAAACACTTATTTGGGGCATTATTATGCTTGATTGCATACGATTACGTCGAGCTTCGGGGTCATGAGCTTAAGGCATTGTATTTTATTTTTGGGTTAACATTGTATTTGTTATAATGGTTGTCCCTATTAAAAATCTTGTGTTCCGCGGATTACTTGTTTACTAAACCTATGATCTCACCAACAATTATGTTGACATTTTAGCGTGTATTTTCAGGTAACTAAATGAAGTTTGCTTAAGTATGTATGGAATGCGTATCGAGTCACATTTTGGAAGCACATCATGATGAAGATTTCTTTGCATTACTTAGCGTTTGGTTATGTATTAAAATCTTACATTTTGATGGTGAAACTCTGAAACTTAATGCTTTTGTAAACGCTTATGTTTAAATCAAACGCTTGTTTTAAAATGACTCACTTAGAGGTCATTCTTTATTTCCTTGTACTTTGTATTCCATGAACGTCACTCCCTCGGAATTCCATTCCGCTGCGACCCGATTTTGGGGGTGTGACAGATTGGTATCAGAGCCAAGGTTATAGAGAACTAGGATGCATCATTGACCCTAGACTATAACCACTAGGTCACGACACTTCACTACATCATGATGTGCTTAGGCGAGTACTATACATGCTCTTATTTACTCATTTTATACGAGTTACTTATACTTATACCTATACTTACGTATATGTATTTTTCTTGTATTTTGACCTGGCCACAGCGACATGTCTTCACCTTCTGATCCTATCATCATCCTTTCAGACTCGGACATAGAGGACACCTCTTCGTCCTCTACAGTTCCACTATCACCTGCTATCCCATCTCTCGCACCCTCTGGTGACGTCTCTGCTGAGACGGAGCCGTTTGAGGATGATGAGACTGCACCTACTCCTCAGATACCACCTCCAGTACCGGTTACCTCTACCCTCCCATCATTGATTGCATCACCTTCCTTACCATTACCATCATCTGTTCACTATCAGACCACTACTGTCTACGGACCACCTACTTATGATCAGTACCTAGAGTCACAGCAGTGGTTACCACCTGATGATGTGGTACCGCCACCTATTCCATCTCTTCGACCACATTCCTATATGCTACCATCCTATATTCCACCACCACTTTTCACCTATCATCAGACTACTACCATCCCACTACCACCATCATCCCGAGATATCCCCGAGACTGTGCTTCCACCTCGTAAGAGGTCTTTCACTATACTACCCTCGCCATCTGACCCTTATGAGCAGGCTGCTGCCGAGGCATCCGATCGACCTAAGGCACGCCGTAGAGTCGACGCTCGCATGTGGTCATTCATTCCACACACACTTGGTGAGTGGAGGTATGAGGAGGGGAGTCCTAGTACTTTTGAGCTAGGAGAGAGTTCATCTATGGCAGGTGCACGAGTCCTTCCAGTCACTCGTGAACCCATCCATCATACTATCCCACTCCTGATTGCTAGGATGGTTCGCCATGAGGACCGTATTGACCGAGTCTATGATCATCTCGAGGAGCTCCCTTTGGAGCGCATCGAGACTATCGAGATGGACCTTGCTGTCTTGATCGATAATGGAGTTGATCTCCAACAGACTGTCGCTGGATTGGGTACTACCCTAGACCATACCCTTGAGCAGGTTACAGATCTACAGGATCAGCTTGCACAGCATCAGGAGGACCAGTATGCCTCAGCTGCAGATGCCTATGATGACCGAGATGCACTTAGAGACCAGCTGGAGATTGCTAGGACCCGTATCACTGAGTTAGAGGGGCAGGGAGCTGGCATGAGACAGGAGATCACTGAGCTTCGTGAGAGCATCCAGCATGAGCGTCATATGAGGGGACGCCTTGCAGATCAGCGTATTTTGGATCGTACTCGGATTGCTACCTTAGAGCGTACTGCTGAGGAGGCTCAGTCACGTCAGAGACAGACCGATGACATCATGGCTAGCATGACCAGGCAGATCCGAGAGCTCCAGGGTCGTTTGGGTATTCCACCCGGCGATTTCTAGACTAGACTAGTATCTTATGTAGCTTTTGTATCTATACCTTAGCCACGGGGTGTGTGGCATAACTAAAGACGCTTGTGATATTTTGTATGTTGTACAAAACTGTGACAAGTTATGTAGACTTATGGTATGATGATGCTATATGATGATATCGGCCTATGTTAGCCGAGATTTTCCCATGTATTATTCATGTGTGTTATGGTTGTATTTACACATATTATCATTTTATGGTTGTCGTGGTTGACTCATATTGTGATTTATTCTCATCGTGCTTATTGTATCATATTCTTTTCATGATTCATTCTTGTCATGTGTTACTCCTATCTTTTGTGGCCGATCTTGTTGTGATTTGCTTATGTCATGGTTGTATGTATACGCTTGTGATGACCTTTGTTACTTATGGATCCTAATTATTGTTATTTCTTGTGATTAGAAGAACAATGCCACCAAAGAAACAAAGCATGAGTACAGCTGCCATCAATCGACTTGTTGCTCAACTAGTTGCTACACAAGTGGCTGCTGCTATGGCTGAATACGAAACCAATCGCAACAGTGGCAACGGCGGGGAAGCCAGTGGAACGGCAACTAGAGTTGAACCCGCGGCTCGTGGATGTACTTACAGGGAATTTTCAGTTTGCCAGCCACAGACTTTTAGTGGCACTGAAGGAGCTGTTGGTTTGGGATGGTTCGAGAAGTTGGAATCGGTTTTCCGCATGTGTAAGTGCACGGAGGACTGTATGGTAACATATGCTACAGGCACTTTGCTGGACGGTGCCTTATCATGGTGCAATGCTTATGCTCAGTCAGTGGGAATTGATACTTCTTTTGAAACACCATGGGCTGATTTTAAGGAAATGATGATGGCTGAGTATTGTCCAAGAAATGAGGTTCAAAAGATGGAAGTCGAGTTTTGGAACCTAGCTGTGAAAGGAGTTGACATTGCTGCCTATACTAAGCGATACCATGAATTGTCTACTCTTTGTCCTGAGATGGTTTCTACTACACGAAACAGGATTGAGAGGTATATCTGGGGACTTCCGCCCAGTATTCAAGGAAATGTCACATCTTCTAAGCCAAGTACTCTGGATGAGACAATCCGCATGTCTCATAATTTAATGGACCAAGTTGTTCGAGCAAGGGCTGCTCGAGATGGCAATACTAGTAACCGCAACAACAACAACAACAACCGCTACAACAACAGAAACAACAACAAGAGAAAATGGGATACAACTCAGGGAGGAAATGCTACACCACAACCCAACAAAAGACAAGAAACGGTTAAGGCCTATGCAGCAGGACCAACTGAGAAGACAGGATATGGCGGAACTCTTCCAAAGTGTGACAAGTGTCAACGTCACCACAACCCAGGACAATGTCCCCCACTATGTGGTAATTGTAAGAAGATGGGTCATTTAACCAAAGATTGCAGATTCCCTACCAATGCAACAAATCAAAGAGCTCCAGGTACATGTTTCGGATGTGGCGAAACTGGACACTACAAGAACAATTGCCCAAAGGATAAGAACAAGGGAGCTGAAACTCAGAAAAGTGGAGCTCGAGGAAGAGCCTACAATCTCCGAGGAAGAGAAGCTAGAGAGGACCCGGATGTTGTAACGGGTACGTTTCTTCTCAATAACCATTATGCTTCAGTTTTATTTGATTCGGGTGCTGATAGGAGCTTTGTGTCTACTACCTTTGTTCCTTTACTTAACATCACACCAACCACTCTAGACACAACATACAATGTCGAACTAGCTAATGGCAAGTTAGTAAGCACCAACACTATCATTCATGGTTGTACCCTTAACCTCCTAAACCACCCATTCGAAATCGACCTTATGCCTGTAGAACTCGGTAGTTTTGACGTCATAATTGGTATGGATTGGCTGTCCAAACATCGCGCTAGAATTATCTGCGATGAAAAGGTTATTCATCTCCCTCTTAATGGTGAAACCTTGATTATTCGTGGTGAGCGAAGTGGAACGCGGTTGAGCATCATATCATGTATAAAGACCGAAAAGTACATAAAGAAAGGATGCTATGCTTTTCTAGCACACATAACCGAAAAGAAGTCGAACGAGAAACGATTGGAAGATGTACCAATTGTTCGAGATTTCCCAGAAGTCTTTCCCGAAGAATTGCCGGGACTACCACCTACCCGACAAGTCGAGTTTCAGATTGATTTAATTCCAGGAGCTGCGCCGGTGGCTAGAGCGCCTTACCGACTAGCACCATCCGAGTTACAAGAATTGTCTAACCAGTTGCAAGAGCTATTAGACAAGGGATTCATTAGACCAAGTTCCTCACCTTGGGGAGCACCTGTCTTATTTGTAAAGAAGAAGGATGGATCTTTTAGAATGTGTATAGATTATCGCGAGCTAAACAAGTTAACGGTGAAGAACCGTTACCCACTTCCAAGAATTGATGATTTGTTTGATCAACTGCAAGGTTCTAGATTTTTCTCGAAGATCGATTTGAGGTCCGGTTACCATCAACTTAGAGTTCGGGAAGAAGATGTCCCGAAAACGGCTTTCAGGACTCGTTATGGTCATTACGAGTTCCAAGTAATGCCGTTTGGATTAACTAACGCACCAGCGGTATTTATGGATCTCATGAATCGGGTGTGCAAGCCGTACTTGGACAAATTTGTAATTGTGTTCATTGACGACATACTAATCTACTCTAAAAGCAAAGAAGAGCACGAAGAACACCTCAAGACAATTTTAGAATTGCTCAAGAACGAGAAGTTGTATGCAAAGTTTTCTAAGTGCGATTTTTGGATACGAAAAGTACAATTTCTGGGGCACGTAATTGATAGTCAAGGATTGCATGTTGATCCCGCTAAGATCGAGGCTATCAAAGATTGGGAAACACCTAAGACTCCCACTGAGATTCGTCAATTCCTAGGTCTTGCTGGGTATTATAGAAGATTCATCGAAGGTTTCTCTAAGATAGCTAAGCCTTTGACCAAGCTAACACAGAAGAACCAAAAGTATGAATGGGGAGAGAAACAAGAATCTGCCTTTCAGTTGTTAAAACAGAAACTTTGTAGTGCACCGATTTTGGCATTGCCCGAAGGAATGGAAAACTTTGTAGTTTATTGTGATGCTTCGCACAAAGGACTTGGGGCCGTACTTATGCAAAAGGATAAGGTTATATCTTACGCCTCTCGACAACTCAAAGTTCATGAGAAGAATTACACAACTCATGACTTAGAGTTAGGAGCGGTTGTCTTTGCACTAAAGATTTGGAGACATTACCTTTATGGTACTAAGTGTACGGTATACACGGATCACAAAAGTCTTCAACACATCTTAGATCAGAAAGAGCTTAATATGAGACAACGACGTTGGTTGGAATTGCTCAGTGATTATGATTGCGAGATTCGATACCACCCAGGAAAAGCGAACGTAGTGGCAGATGCTCTTAGCAGGAAGGAGCGGCTTAAACCTCTAAGAGTAAGATCCTTGGGTATGACAATTTGTTCACCTCTCCCATCCAAAATTCTTGAGGCTCAAACCGAAGCACTTAAGGCAGAGAATCGACCAAAGGAGAATATCCATGGTATGCCAGAAAGTAAGGATGGCTTTACAAAAAGAACAAATGGGACGTTATGCTTCAAAGATAGAAGTTGGATACCACATTTTGGTGGACTACGAGAGTTGATCATGCACGAATCGCACAAGTCAAAGTATTCCATACACCTAGGTTCTGATAAGATGTATCAGGATCTTAAGAAGCTTTACTGGTGGCCTAACATGAAGGCTGACATCGCTACTTATGTCAGTAAATGTCTTACTTGTTCCAAAGTTAAGGCCGAATACCAAAAGCCATCCGGATTAGTACAACAACCAGAGATTCCTCAATGGAAATGGGAGCGCATTACTATGGATTTCATCACTAAACTTCCTAGAACGCCGAGCGGACACGATGCGATTTGGGTGAGCGTTGATCGTCTCACCAAATCGGCTCATTTCATACCTATTAAGGAAACATATAAGATGGGTAAGTTAACCAAAATCTACATCAAGGAGGTAGTAACAAGACATGGTGTACCAGTTTCGATTATTTCAGATCGAGATAGTCGATTTACTTCAAGATTTTGGGAATCACTCAACGATGCCTTTGGAACCCGCCTTGACATGAGCACGGCCTATCATCCTCAGACCGATGGTCAGAGTGAGAGGACCATCCAAACATTAGAAGACATGCTCCGTGCCTGTGTGATTGATTTCGGGAATAGCTGGGATGATCATTTGCCGTTGATTGAATTTTCCTACAACAATAGCTATCACACAAGCATAAAGGCCGCACCATTCGAAGTACTCTACGGGAGAAAGTGCCGGTCACCTGTCTGTTGGGCCGAAGTCGGAGATGCTCAACTCACCGGTCCAGACATTGTTCATGAAACAACCGAGAAGATTTTTCAGATTCGAAACAGACTAAAAGCCGCCAGAGACCGTCAAAAGAGTTACGCTAATGTGAGGCGTAAACCCTTGGAATTCAAAGTTGGCGACATGGTAATGTTGAAGGTGTCGCCTTGGAAAGGCGTTATACGATTTGGGAAACGCGGGAAGTTAAACCCTAGGTACATTGGACCATTTAAGATTCTAGCTAGAGTCGGCCCAGTAGCCTACAGGCTTGAGCTTCCGCCAGAGCTCAGCAGTGTGCACAATACGTTTCATGTTTCCAATCTCAAGAAGTGTTTAGCCGACGAATCCCTCATCATTCCGTTAGAGGAGATTCAACTCGATGACAAGCTTAACTTCACCGAAGAGCCAGTAGAAATTATGGATCGTGATGTTAAGCAATTGAAACATAGTAGAATTCCTATCGTCAAGGTTCGCTAGAATTCTCGAAGAGGACCCGAGTTTACTTGGGAACGGGAAGACCAAATGCGACGCAAGTACCCAAATCTTTTCATCGAGTCTACTTCAAAGACCAACACCAGCTGAACTTCGGGACGAAGTTCCTTTTTGGTTGGGCGACTGTCACAACTCGTAATTCCAGGGCAATTAAATTCACTTGATCCCATATCAATTAGTAAGTAATTAGACAAGGTTTTTGAAGTTTAATGTTATTACCATCACTGAATCCACTTGCAGAACAATACCTCAAATTGAATCTTCCATCAGCTATCATTGAATTCTATAAGGAACCCATGTGAAAAACAAATAAAACAATTCTTGCGTTGACATTCACCACCGAATCACAGAAATAGAGATCGACCAATAATATGGATATTTCGTCATAATAATTACTTGCTTCACCGATCCACAATTGCAATAGAAGTACCAGGTAGATATTAACTTAATTCACTTATTCGATCAACTTTAATCCCAGAACACGACAACCAATGTAATTAATGAGTTTAACAATCTTAGATTTATAAGTTGCCATGTTGAATACAACCTACCACAAGAAGTCGATACCAAAAAAAAATCGATTACCTTGAGAAACGATCGTACCTTTGAACAGCAGTTTTCTTTAATAAAATCGATCATGGAACCTTGATAAACCTTAATATCGAGAGCCCCAGGCTCCTGATCACCACATGTAGGAACCCAAGCACTACCTTGATGTTAACGGCCCTTCCAGGCTGTTAAGCCTTTAACTTACTAGGAACAATAATTGAATAACATGCGCGGACATATATAAATAAGAACATCATGTTATCAACAAGGTTTTTCATTAATATTACAGACCCCAAGCCTAACTTGATCAAGGTAGAACGACCTTGAAGGCTGACTAACAATAAACTCCTAAACTAAACATTAATAACCCCATAGGCGTTTTCATCTCGCTAGGTTAGCACACAACTACACCTTTTAGTAGACACATTATGGAAGACATTACACTTAAAAACCTACGCCTATTGTTCCTTTATATAGAAATAATTAGGATTACAAAGACTAGAATGTATTAGGAACAAATACTTTCCTAATCTTTATCTTGCCATCTTTTTTCTTTTATCTTTTTGTCACATTAAAGTCCCTCCATGTTTCATTCCTTGTTTTGTATCATCAAATCAATAAATAATTCCCAACAATTGTTAATAAACCACTATTTCGACCACTTTATCCCAGAACAGCGACAACCATAATAATGTGACAAAAGATAAAGATAAAAGATGGAAGATAGAGATTAGAAAGTAATTTGTTTCCTAAATACAATCGTAGTCTTTTGTAAATCTAATATCAAGGGGGGTGCTATATAAAGAGACATAGGCGTAGTTTTTAAATGTAGATGTCTTCCATAATGATCGCGTAAAAGGTGTGTGTGTGTAAACCTAGGCGTAGATGATAAACGCCTAGGGTTATTAATTGTTTAGTAGAGTTTAGTTGGTTAGTGCAGTCCTCAAGGTCGTTCTACCTTGACAAGTAGGATTGGCTGTAAATAATTAATAAAAACCTTGTTGATAACGATTGATGTTCTTATTTATTATCCGCTGCATTGTATTCAGATGTTATTGTTTGCCTAAGATAATTAAAAGGTTAACATCCTGAGTGCCGCGTAACGTCAAAGAGTGATGGGTTCCTACATAAAGTATAGATAAGGATTTTTATATGCTTACTTCAGTAGCGGGTATGATAATATGAGAGTAGGAAGAGTGATCACGAAGTATCCGATGCTTCCCGAATACAAGTAAACTACCCGTTAACTTCAAAAACCTCCTTGAACTTGCCAAAATATTTCTTCTTCTTTGGTTTCTTGCCCTTGGCGATTGGTATAAGGAGGGTGTGATGTGATATATATATATTTTTTGCTAGTTGCTTAGAGAATGTTATCAAGTGTCAAGGGGTATGTATAATATTGTAGGCTAGTTCAAGAAAGTGAGATATTTTAGGTGACTTGGTCGTTGGTCCTAGCCGATTTTTTTAGGGGAGAAACAAGGATGGGCTAGACACAAATTTTTTATGATCTTGTCTCTAAGTACATATAGTAATTTATTAGGTTGAATTGTTTCCCTAAAATAGGGAGGGGGCGGCTAAATGTCTCCCTTGGGGAGATATTTATAAGACTGTATAAAAATGTATTTGAAGTATTGGGTAGTAAAATATGTATTGGGTATTAGTTTAGTAGGGCTAACGAAAATTACGCTTGTTTAAAAAGGTTCATCATAAATGAAATTACTAGCGCAAAGGAAATTTTTTTGGCAGCTTTGGAATTCATTTGTAGTTAGCAAGTGTAATAATTTATTAGGACATTGGGTACCTCGTGTGATCAATTCTGTTTTTTGCATGTGTATAACGTTTATAACTAAAGTATTCGAAGAATTATTGTCAATTTCTTCAAACCATTAAATTACGAAAGTAAGCATTAGTTAATGAAATGTGGTAATATAATAAATATAGTCTATTGTTATAGGAAATTTTATGATTGTTCCACAAACTTACGTTTAATGAAATTAAAATTAAACGTAAACCGTTTTCAAGTAGTCTTAAAATAAAGTAGACGACGGTTAGAAAAAATAGTATGTGACGGCCTAGGAGGTCAAAGTTTAGTTAGAGTTTTATAGAGTTTACGAATACGATTTAGAGAAGTTAGAGTTGTAATAGTCTGCATTCTACAAGCAGATTTAAGGTGTTAATATAATCAAAAGTTTGGTTAATTCTTCTTAGCTTTGTTAAGTAATTCCGCATACTTAATAGAGTAATTCAGTGTTTCATTGTTAGTAGATTAGGATTTATCCAAGGCTATTAAACCCTTAACAAGCTATATAATAGTTTGGTCAGAGTATATCGATCCAACAAAGCTATGTTATGATACATCTCTGACTGACTTCTATCTGATTGGTGAAGCAATTTTTGTTTTATTCAGTTTATGATTACTAATCATGGATCGATGCTATATGTTTAAAAGTGGGTCACAATGTAAACTCCAGAAACGTGTGTGTAGAGGTGTTTTATGGGAAAACACCTCTCAAAGTGTAGGAACCCAGCACTCCTTGATCGTTACGGGCTCCAGGCTGTTAAACCTTTAATTATCTAGGAACAATAACATTGAATAACATGCAGCGGAATAATAAATAAGAACATCAATGTTATCAACAAGGTTTTTCATTAATATTTACAGCCCCAATCCTACTTGATCAAGGTAGAACGACCTTGAGGCTGACTAACCAACTAACTCTAACTAAACATTAATAAACCCTAGGCGTTTATCATCTACGCCTAGGTTACACACACACCCCTTTAGTCGACTACATTATGGAAGACATATATATTAAAAACCTACGCCCTATGTCTCTTTATATAGACAGATATTAGGGTTACAAAAGACTACGAATTGTATTAGGAAACAAATACTTTCCTAATCTTTATCTTCCATCTTTTTCTTTATCTTTTGTCACATTAAGTCCCTCATGTTTCATTCTTCTTGTTTTGTATCATCAAATCAATAAATATAATTCCCAACAATCTTCCCCTATTTGATGATCACAAAACAAACACCTTCTTGTACGAACTTCCCTAGACGAAGTAGAAAAGTTGAGATAAAAATCTCACCATGAATGAAACAATCTTGTCTTCCTCTAAAGTCATGCTATGCCACTCAAACATCTCTTCCCCTTTTTGTTATCAACAAATAGAGAACATATGCAAATATGATCTTTACCACCACGAACTAATACCACACATCCAATTCATCCTTCCAATGTCTCAAATTACCCTCCATGAAGTTTTCCGCAACTATAAATGAACTTGAAACAATAGAAATCAAAACCATCAGTAGTAATACTAATCAACAGTAGTAAGAGTCAACAACTTCCCCTTGAGTGGTGCATGTACATCAAATGATGAAACACATCATAAGATACTTCCCCTGAAACCAATGTGTTAATCATCTTCATGATCCTTCAAATCTGTAGACTCCTTGTAATGATTACTGATGAAGAAAACCAAATATAACAAACTTGATGAAGAAGTAGAACAACCCAAACTTGTGTCTTATATCTTGTACTAACCACGTGACTCCAAACTCATACCAAGAACAAAAAATATGAATAGACCGCAATCTCTTGACAAATCCTCAACTAGATGAGACACTGAGTACTACAATGTAACTCCTTTAAGTGATAGCAAATGTGTGCATAGAGCATCATAAGAAAAATCACACTCTTTGGCTAGATTTATCAAGTCTTTGTCACATCTTTAACGCACAAACAAGTTATCTTTAAACGTGATGAAGCCGTTTAAGATATGATAAGAACACGCATCTAAGAAGCTCCACTTCATCTTCAAATAAGTGATAAATAATCGTCTTCGTAACCAATTATTCCAAATAAACCAAATACGAGCCTTTTAAAAACTTTAAGAACAATAAACTTCTTCCTGTGTGTGTGAATGAAATAACCTGTGTGTGTACTCTAACAAACTCATCTCGAATCAACCATAAGTACTTCCCCTCACTGCCTGTAAATCATGATCACCAATAAATCTTGTAACAGTACCTTGCAGCAGTACTTTACACTAGCAGTATCTTAATATATCGAGCAGTACTTTCAAAGAATGATCAAGTAGTACTTTCATATATCAAGGGCAGTACTTTAATCAGGCACGCAGCAGTACTTTAGCAACAACATTCAATTACCATCAGTTGTGATCTTTAAATCCCATAAACCACCAATCAACAATCTCTTGTAGACGATAAAACAATAAAGAATTCATGAGATCCACTTGATATCACCAACTGACCAATTCAATATTCCTTTATTGAACCAATTGCGTACCACTTCCCATGCGCTTGTAAACAAAAACGAATAAACAATTACAACCCATTGACCTTTGTTTCCTGCATGTCCAAATACTCGACAACTGTTCTGCTCACCAAACCATTAATATAGCTTTGAACAGCAGTTTTCTTTAATAAAATCGATCATGAAAACCTTGATAATCCTAGATATCGAGAGCCCCAGGCTCTGATACCACATGTAGAGATCGTTGTAGCTCTTAGACGATGTCTAATTATTATATCTAGGAACACATAATAATGAAGGCGGAATATTCAAACATAGAATCAATCATCATTATGAACAAGGTTTTACATTCATAATCTCTAACTAATAGAACCCAGCACTCCTTGACGTACGGCTCCCTGATACAAACACAATATATAAACTATAACTATGCGTAGTACTAATATTCAAATCTATT
>LBNU01021027.1:97131-144758 GCA_014162995.1 Artemisia annua | reverse complement strand
CACTTAAATAAAAACATGCCACAATTAAAAACATAAATACCTTAAACACACGTTAACACACGCACAATCCTTCTTAATATCATCGGTAGTGTGCACCACAGGTTACATTGTTTTTGCCATTACGCGTGACTCATGAAGTGGTAACCATGTGTCGGTCTTATAGCATCAGATAAGGGGTGGCAACTTCTGACCCGCCAGGAAATCCAACTTGAGACCGACGCGAAGATAAACATGTTCGGGTTGAGTCTAAATAGGTTTCCGTTTATGTTTAGGTCGACCTATCTAATCCATTTATTAAATATGTCAGGTTTGGGTTGGGATTAGGTTAAACAGGTCGACCCGCAAAGTTGTTTCCGCAAAGCTGTTTAGCCTATTTAACTCGTGTAGTATGACAACTTGTTTACATAAACAGGTTAAATTGGTCAACTTGAAACTCGTTTAACCTATTCAACCCGTGCAACTTGCTTGACCTACTAACCCACTTATTTATGCGGGTTAAATAGGTCGTGTTCGGTTTATGTTTAAACAGGTTAGGGTTGACACAACTGACCCAACTATTAAAAGGGTCGTGTTCGGGTTAAGGTTTCCCGACCCGTTAACCTGTCAACCCGAACCCGGTCCGAATTGCCACCCCTAAAATTTCAGAGATGCTCTAAGCTCAAATCTTCAAACAATAACATGATAAAGCAAATAGCTCGGTTGACAAACAGACAAAGGTAGGTAGGGGCTCCGCCCACAACATATAAATCAAAAACCGAAAACAACGTTATTTAACCTTAAAAAAAACAAATATATTGATTGTCAAAAACACAACACGATCTATCTAAAAAAATCTAATTGCAGATCCTTAAATACCGTACGATGTCGTCGATCCTAGGTTCTAATATCCCTACCGAGGTTATCCATCTCAATCTCCGATCATCCATCTTATTATTATTATTATTACCAGCTTAATATGATTATTTGATCTTAATAAATTCATAAATGTATATTCATTAGCTTAATGATTCATAATTGGATTAGAATTTGAAGCTTAATTTGTATAGGTAGTTTATATTGATCATCTCCATTATATTTAGGGGTGTTTGTTTCTCCCTTTTACTTTTTTACAGAATGACAGTTTTACCCTTAACTAATTAATTACTGTTTTCTTTAAAGTTTGTAATAATAATATCAAGTAAGGGTAATATGGTAATCTACGTAAAATTTTCTTATTTATTTTTGGTAGTTGTCAATTAGTTTGAGACATCCCAAAAAGGAAATGTGGACAATAATATTGGGTCGTAGTAATCCTTAAAGGTTTTGAGCTTATTTGTTTTCGGCTTACGTTTCATAAGTCTATTTATCCTAGACTTATTTTTAACTCACTAGTTTTAAGCTTATGTAAGCCCATGAGTTTCAGAATAACCGGAAAAACTGGGCTTATGATACATAAGACGAAACCAAATAAGCTTAAACAAACACTCAATTAGATTTTTTTTGCTTATGACTTTTGGCTGTAAAATGCTGTAGATAAACACTTTACTGCTTATGCTTACCTGTATAATTTAGGGTAAGATAATTTGTTTTCAATAAGCAGTTTGAGATTGCTTATTTCAAACTGAGTTACAAGTTTATAAACCACTAAGGGTGGCCAAAATGGTTAAATTCTTGTTTGAATCGTGTTTGGTACAAAGAACTCTAAAGTGGCCGCGCCATCGTCCCCAAAAGGGAAGGTCATTACCTGGTTTGAGCCTGTGTGGTTGTGGGTTCATGCTCCATGGGACGTGGATTAGTCTCGGCCAAAAGTCGGAAACCATGGTAAAATGACAAAAATTACAAGTTCACCCTTAAGTTGTTTAAATAATCCCAAGCACCCCGTGAATAATCAGCTTGGAAGTTGCTTATTTCACTATGCTTCTCCGATTATTTCAAACTGCATAAGCAGTTTTAATAAGAAATACCAAACACAGCCTTATATTAAATATCTAAGGTTTTTTAGAAACGAAATTTCTTGGCTTTTTGGAAAATGGAGATTAAATAAAAAACACTAACAACGTTATAATGAGGATGATTCAGTACTCATGCTATGAATTTTTAATGCAGGTTGGCTTGAAGTTGCTTCTTTGCCCACTTGGTTCCAACATTGTCCTAAAAACAGCATGGTAATGTTTAAATGGAGACGAATGACCATATTGACGTGAAAGAAATTATATTAGCTACCATTTTTTTCATACTGTGACATACCGTCTCTTTGTTTGCAGCTGTTCTGTGGGAGTTATATTACCTGTTTACTCTACTTTTAAGGCGATTGAGACGAATAACAGATCTGATCAGCAAAAGATGCTTTTATACTGGCCAGGTTAGTGATGCTATGACTTATGCATCGGATATGTTTATTTTGCCTATTCTTTCGATCTCAAACTGAAATTGTTGATTGCAGCATATGGGACTTTTAGCATTGCAGAAACATTTGCAGACAAAGTTATATCATGGTATCATCTTTAAACCCGATTCGGTTTATGCCTTAACTGTTTGATTTCTTGAGTTAGCATACATTTAAATTGTTGTTTTCTCAGGGTTCCACTTTACCATCATATGAAGTTTGCGTTTCTTGTTTGGCTTCAGCTTCCCACCACTAATGTAAGCATGCGTTTTTTTCTTTGTAAACTACGAGGGCCCAGCAGAAATGAAGTTTTTTTGTACTAATCATGTTCAAGTCTTCTGTTGTTATACAGGGTGCTAAACAGATATACATGAGTCATATACGTCCTTTTCTTTTGAGGCATCAAGGCAACCTTGATCGTATTGTGGCGTTTTTGTACAGTGAAACGGTAAAGTCTTTTTCCCCCTCATAGTCACTTGAAGTCTGGTGTAAATACGGAGTAGTTTAATTTCATCTTCCTTTAGATATAATCACATAGTTTGTTCAAAATAATGGATCCATCAAACCGACCCGTTTATATTGACATAGAATACGTGTATGACTTGAGTTTATTGAATCCTACTTGTATATGCCAACATAGAATGGCAGTAAACATGGTAATATACATTTCAATTGCTGACCTTGGAACATGCTCATATGATCTAACGAATATCTGGACCTGCAGGGTAAATTCGTTAGCGCCCATGAAAGTGAGTTTCTATTCATTAAGGCAATCGTGATGAAGATTCTGATATCAGGTATTAAGTAAATTCATGTTACAACTTATACGGCTTGTAAGACATTCATATAATGGTTTAACTCTATATGTCTACTTTGATGCAGCAAAACATTTTGTCAGCGATAGCAGTCAACCCATCCCACCGGTCCCACCACCAGAAGGAAGAGCAATCACAGACGTAAATGAACAAGCAGAGAGCATTAACTCTGATGAAGAGGATGATGATGGTTATGTAACTGTACCTGCAACTTAAAGAATGGACAGTAACAATACACGTGCCTCAGACTCACTGTTTTGCTAGGAAATATCAACAAAAACTGTCAACTCAAAATTATTTTATCAGCTTGTGAATTGAATTTTGTAACTTGATTTTGTGCTAGTCAATTTACTTAATAGAGTTATAGTTTACATCCCTGTATTGGTTTACCAGTAATCTTTACAAGAACAAGAACCATTTCTAAAAGAATGAAACCGGCTTCTATCTCTCAACACAATCTCTATTCCAAACACATTGGAAACAAGTTTCATAACTGTATGACAATCCTTGCATACCCGCAAATTCTTGACTATTCTTATCACACTTCCGTCACATAATCTTGACATCCCAAATGCAAGAGCAAGTTTCTCACTATGCGTAACTAACGAGTCCTCTTTCTCTTCATCTTCAATATCATGTAAAACGCTGCCAATTACCTCCGATGCATACCCTGCTTCAACTCTAAGTCTCGACATAATCTCTTTAAGCTTTGTATAAGCCTCTTTTGTGACCTCGTTATCCTTTTCACCAGCAACAAAACTATACATGATTTTATCAACTTCAATCATACTCCAACCAGGGGTTTTCGTTAGTCCTTGACTAGTCATTGACTTTCTTACGGTCGCAACATCCTTCCATTTCCCTGCAACTGCGTATATGTTTGATAACAAAACATGGTCACCAGAATCACTAGGGTCAAGTTCAGAGAGTCTTAACTGAACTTCCTCAGCCAATTCAACATTACCATGAATGCTACAAGCACCTAAAAGTGTTCGCCAAATAACAGCGTTTGGTTTTATTGGCATTTGAGTTATGAATTTGTATGCCTTCTGAAGGTCACCAGCTCGACCATATAAATCAACCATACAACCGTAGTGTTCGTATGTCGGCTCTATACCATAGTCATTTTTCATCATGGAAAAGTACCTACATCCGTCTTCAATCAAACCCGCATGACTACAAGCATAAAGAATGGAAATGAATGTAATCCCATCAGGTTTAATCCCCGAATCCTCCATCTGATGAAATAGTTTTAGAGCCTCGTCACCATACCCTTGCATTGCCAATCCCGCCACCATGGTTGTCCAAGAAACTATACTCTTGAATCCAGGCATTCTTTCGAAAACTAAACGAGCCATATCAATGTTCCCACACTTAGAATACGTATCCAACAACGCATTGTTCACTGAACGTATCCAAACAAACCCACATTTCTCAATATAACAATGCACAATTTTACCAAACTCAAACGCCCCACTTTGAGCACACACAGAAAGAACGCCCGTCAAACTCACCTCATTAGGCCTCAACCCAACCCGATGCAACTCCACAAACAAATCCAACGCCTCACCAAAACACCCATTATGAGAAAAACCTACAATCATCGTACTCCATGACACATCATCCTTAACATCCATCTCCTCAAAAAACATTCTCTTGGCAACCTCAACCTCCCCACTTTTCATAAAACCATCCAACATAACATTACTCGACACCAAATCCTTAACATCCATCCTTCTATACAGCATCTCCGCCCCCTCTACATCACAACACCTAATACACCCTGTAATCATCGCATTCCACGCCACAACATTCGGGGCCAACATTTCATCAAACACTTTTCTCGCCTCCTTAATCCACCCGCACTCAGCATACATACTAATAAGCGTTGTCCCAACGTAAATATGCATATCAAGCCCATAAACTATCCCTAGACAATGCACCTGCACCCCACTGTCCCAACTTCTCATATTCGCAACTGCTTTAAGTACAAAAGCAAAAGTAAAACTATCTAAGCACACAATGTGGGACATTCTATTTCTACGCATTTCGTTAAACGTAATGAGGGCGTTACACGGGTGATCGGACTCTACGTATCCGCGTATAAGGGTGTTATACATAAATGCAGTTGGGTTTGGAAAATAGTGCAGTATGGAGTGTGCATAAGGAACTGCATTGGTGATATTAATAGCACAGTGTAGGATTAAGTTTCCGGTTAAAAACGGGTCGTTTTCGAGCCCGGTTTTGATGAGTTGGGTGTGAAGCTGTGTGAGTGTTCTAAGGGTTTTGCATCTTTTTAGTAGTGTTAACATTTGATAATCAGTTTGAACAAGCTGTGAACTGAACATCTTGAAGTACTTTAATAGTTTAATCACTTTAATGTACGGCAATGATAATAAAAGCCCAACAAAGTCTAAGGCCCAGTTACCAAATTCTATCCTGCAGATTAGCCCATGATAAATTTTATTATTACTGGTCTTTAGGTTTCACTGATAAAATCACAAATTTGGTAAGAAAAAAGAAAGGCAATCACACTAAAAAGTTATCAGGCCTTTTCAAATTTCAATAGTTTAGCATAATATTTCTTTCCGTTAGCTTACTAATAAATGCTTTAATTCATTTGTCTTCATGCGATAATCACGTTCTCATTAACGTTACCGACTACTTTTATTTAATACTCTCTCTGTCGTTAACGTTACCAACCACTTTTATTTAATACTCTCTCTGTTCTAAAATATAAGCTCATTTTTTTTTTTTTTTTTTTTTTTTTTTTTTTTTCATATAATACTTGATACAAACTATATAAATAGATTGTGTTTTAAAACATATTTTTATTGTTATACCTTTCATCAAGTTTAAACGAAAAGAGAAAGAGAAGAACAAAAAAAAAAAAAAAAAAAAAAAACTTATATTTTAGGACATAATGAGTATCAACTCTTACTTAAAAATCCAAACACCATGTCCAAACAACCCAATGAATAAGCACCCACTCATTTCTTTGATCAATTGAAGGTGAATCCATGACTTACAAAAGCTCGAATGAATCATGTAGAGTGTCAAAGGAAACCCTTGACTTAGGGCAATTATACCCGCCCGAGTTTTTATAATTCCTTAAACTTTCAAATGAGGCCACTTCATCCCCAAACTTTGGAGAAAAAACAACCATTAATGCTCCTACGAAATCTGAACCCAACGAAATGATCGAATGACTAAAAGTTTGGTTTTCTCCCAGTAAACAAAACCTATGCATCACTCGTGCCGAAATTTGAGTTCTTAGCTATTTGGTCTCCATCCTGAAGATGAATTGTTGTTTTTGTATATCTACACAACGAAATGAACGACTAAGGAGATCAAGACCTCTTAAAATTTGTGATCTGTGACCTGTCTACAGATTATGAAGTTGAACCATCGTATATTGTAGTTCTAATTCGAGTGTGAATTGTTTGGCAAGATTAATATCCATGCAACAAAACGAATAATAGTATACTGAAGTTAATCCATATTCATGCAACGAAAATAAAGCGTTGCAGTTGTATATCCATTCAAAAAAAGTAAATAATAATATACACATTAATATCCGCGCAACAAAAGTGAATGATTGTATTAAAGTTAAATCATATTCATTCAACAAAGTGAATAATTGTTTTAAAGTTAAACCATATTCATTCAACACAAATGAAGCCTTACAGTTGTAAACATATATAATAAAGTGAATGACTCAAGTAAACGAAACTATTTGGCATGATTAATATAATAAAATTTTTGAGTCGAACATGTTTTGAGTTTTGACCTTTAAGTACAACTGATCAACCAAGATCATATCGTTGCTTCAGTCATACTTGAAAATAATAGTATAGATATAGTACATTCGATCTTAAATTGTAGTTAGAAATAACAAGATCGCACATATTAGTTGTTCAATATTGTAGTTAGAAATAACAAGATTGCACGGATTAGTTGTTTTACGGTGTTATGAGACAACATGTAGATTTAATATATATTGTGAGTAAGATTAAACTTGACAACTTTTCAAAACTTGGCAACTTAACTAATGTCTTTTTTTTTTTATCAATTCTAAATGACAACTTTTCAAAAATATACACTATATTAATTTTTAAAAACGCACATTTTATATTTCAAAAAACACACGCTTTGTATCAAGGGTTGAAACAGAATAACGATTTCGCAAGTATAATTATTTGTCACTTGTTTATCGCTTTGTGCGAATATTCGTTAGGCACAGAAAACTTGTGTTCATCAAATTGAAATTTCACATTGTCTTAAAGTAACTTAAATCTTTATTTAATGTTTATAAATACGTTTTCAAATGGGCCTTAACAAGTACTCTAAAGAACACGTTGTTAGACAAGTCATTTAGTTAAATGTAATTGCGAGTGGAATTTTCGATGAAAAGACCATCCACTATGTAAACATTATGATTGTGTCGTAACACTAATTTATAAACTTTTTAAATCTTTTAAAGCTTATTAATGCACACATAATTTAAATATATTAAATTAAAATATTTATTACTCTTAATAATATACAAACTTGAAATGGTTTCTTATGTATCATTTACAAGTTTTTAAACCTCTCTATTTTTATAGGGTTTTGCTAACAAGTGCTTACTCGGCACAGTTACGGAGCTAAGATTTTTAAGTCGGGTGGGCCAAAACATATACAACCACGAATTCGAGAAAAAGTAGTTTGATAATTTTGTTTAAGCAACTGAAATAAAACATCTGTCACACTAAATTTTCAATTAACGCCATAAAACACAGATAATATCTTGGTTGAACCTGTTTTTTTAATTGAGGGTGGGCCAAATTTTGTATTTTGGATACATCTAAAACAATTTAATATAGTAAATACATTATTATATGTACATGTTACTTTTAACTGAAATAAAGTTTGGGTTGGCCATGGCCCATCCCACCATGAACGTGGCTCCGTCCCTGGGCATAGGTTAAAGTATAGTTAATGGACAAAACATTGTTAATTAACCAAAAAAATACATTAAATACACATTAAATGAACTTGTAAGTTACTATATTTGAACATGATTTTCACTTAAATGAATTAAAACATTCCTTTTATAAACAGATTAATATGTGCCCACTGGGCAGAGGTTAGCAAAACCTTTTTTTACAATCCTTTTTGTAAACCATGACCATGTACTACATAAGTCATCAAAAATTGAAGGATGAAAAAACATCTTTTAGTTACATTCATCCTCCAAAACAAGTTAATCTTTAATCATGTCCTTCAAACCTTAAATTCAAGCATATTTCAATTGAACAATCTCAAATATATTTATATAAAAAAAATACTGACAATAATTTTTTGATGTTGAATAATAATCCTTCAAATATAGAGGATTTTGAGTAATGCTCCAGATTTGAAGCATGGTTGTAGATGAGTTTTGATGCTCCATTCTTTAAATAGAGACAAAATAGTGATTTGCATATCATGGCTGGAGATGGGCTAAGAGCATCTCTAGTGTTAGGGGTGTTCAAAAAAACTCAAGAAATCGAAAAAAGGAGCCGAACCGCTACTTCCGAAACCACAAAATCTGAAACTGTTGGAAAATTGGTTGGCAAAAGTGACGTTTGACCAACTTTGGACACAATTATTTATATGTATGTGTCATATATATATGTAATAGTTTGTAGGTTTGCGTTCTCTTTGAAGAGAGCTTCGCAATGAGCCTTTATGTGTCCAAAATAGAGTTGATGTGAATGAGATATCGAGTTTCAAAGTTAGTCATTTGGTACCATGACTAAAGTGGAAAAATAGTTTACTTTCTATCCCACATCGGTAGGAAGAGTAAACTAGAGTGGAGTCTATTGTGTATAAATAGACGCCCTAATTCAATAGGTTTTCACACATCAAATCAATAGATATTATTGATTTCCAACATAAGGAATACGCATCTCTTAAGATGAAATTTCTGACAGTTTAGTTAAGTCCGACAGTACAACTTACTATTTTGGCTGTTGTACCCTGGAAAACAGACGGCGCATATGTTTTAAGGGAAGCGTGTCAAATACGTGCCTCGGCTCTTTAGTTCTTCGTTGTTGATCTATTTTGGTGATCAAGTAAGTCCTTTGGCTATTTTATTATTTTATTTAATTATCATTTATCTGCCTACATTCTGTTTGTATTTAATTTTCTGTTATTTATTTACTGTTAATTTTATTTATCTTAATTTAGATTTTATTAATAAAAGTGTAACCGTTTCCCTACAGTCTTAAAACAGATTCTGTGTAACAGAATTTAAACACTTTTATTAAAATTGGATTAATTTAATTAACAGATTTTATACAAACTGTTTTTCTGCTGAAACCAAGATTGTGTTTCTTTGAAAATCAGTTTTATAATTAAACAGAATTTTAATTGATAGATTTATAAACGATTTTAAAATAGTTTATTGAATCAGTTTATATTAAAACCATGATGAGTTTCTTTTCAAACTGATTTCTTTTAGTTTGTTTATTATGTATGTTATTGTTTAAATCAGGGTTTATTGAAACCAACTTTGTGTTTCTTTGAATCATATTTGGTACAAGTTTATATAAACCATGTCGAGTTTATTAGATATCATATTGTTTTAACAGTTGTTGTGTTTTAATATTCACAAGTTAATTGATGGTAACATAAGTTGTAACCCTAGTGAATCTTGTGAATGTAATTGGTGCGCCGATTACTAACATGGTTGCAAATCATGATGAAATCAGATTCATTGAAACCAAGTGGAGTTTCTTCTCATAAAATACAAGTTGTTATTTTATTAGATTACTAGAACATGTTTATTGAAACCAAGATGAGTTTGTTTGAAACAAAATCTGATAATATACAAGTTGTTATCATATTTTGGTGGAAAAGTTTCTTTGACTTATTTAGCTTATTTAATCCCGGTTGAGTTTAGTTATAAACTAAATATAGTTCTTGAAACTTTATGCATTTAAATGTAGATCAATAGAAACTTTGTTGAGTTTCTTTGTAAGAGTAATCTATTTTGAAACCTTGTCGAGTTTCATTGTAGAATTAAACCATGTGATACAGATCTATTAATACATTCATAAAGAAGATTGAAAAAATCATATTACAAATTTGGTTTTGTTTAAAAACATTATGTAATATGGGATATTGTTTAATTGTTTTAATCGAAAGACTTCTTTAGAAGCGGTTTTGTATAAATCCTACAAAACAGTAGTGTTTTAAACAAAATTTGATGTAATCATTTTTGTTAAGAAGCACTTTGTGATATAGAAAGTTGTTAATTATTCCAAATTTAGTTTTAGACTAATAACGGAATCTTGTATTAACAGAATGTTAGGAATGTCACGAGTGACATCTAAAGGATCTGCTCCCGAACTTGATGAAAGGGAGACCGATACTCGAGTTACGTGTACGGTAGATGCTTTAAAGCATTCAGATTTTATGTGCCATAACTATGGGTTAAATGGCCTGAATGACATGAAAATTTTGCCGAGGCGGGATCCGACCTTAGATAATGGTGGATTAACACTTGGGAATCATGTCATGAGTATGATGATAAGAGTTTGTTTAACTCTTTCAAAGCAGCAAAAATTGGAGAGATGCAATTTATGGGCAACTCTACAACTGCTAATAGCAAGGGAGAAAGAAATGTGATGTTGAAATTCACATGTGGAAAAGATCATAGTGAACCAACACGTTGTATGTGCCAGAGATTCGTAGGAATCTTGTGCCTGGATGGTTGCTTAATAAATTTTGCTTTCTTTTTATTTTAATCAAATAAAATTGAGTTAACATTGAACAAATCTTAGTCGGTCCGGGTTATACCTTTCATTAAATGTTTAAGCTGAATCTATTTTTTTAATGGATGTTTTAATAAAAATGAGTATCAATTCAGCTTATTTGATTCTTTAAATGTCTAGCATGGCCGATTCCGATAGGTTAATTCTAANTTTAATCAAATAAAATTGAGTTAACATTGAACAAATCTTAGTCGGTCCGGGTTATACCTTTCATTAAATGTTTAAGCTGAATCTATTTTTTTAATGGATGTTTTAATAAAAATGAGTATCAATTCAGCTTATTTGATTCTTTAAATGTCTAGCATGGCCGATTCCGATAGGTTAATTCTAACTCAATACATTGTTTAATTAAATAAACGAACACGGATTACAAATGTAAAATTATGTTGAAGCCAAATTGACAAGATTGTCTTTTCACTCGGTTGAACGAAAATTAGCCGAACCCTTGATTCACATGGTTTTATGTGATTTGGAATCGATACCTACTAAGTTAGCAATTAGGTACTTCATCGTAATTGTTGATGGTAGTACAAAATATTGCTACTTATACTTACCTGAGAGTAAGGATATAGACAAGATTGATCTATACAAATAAGTTGAGAATCAACTTATTATCAAAAACAAGGCGGTTCAAAGTGATATTGGAGGTGAATATGTGTCTCCATTTCCAAATGTATGTATAAACATTGGAATAAGACACAAGTTTATTGCTCCTTATACGCCTCAACAGAATTGTTGAATGAAAAGAACCGTGCCTTAAAAGATATGCTTATGCCATGTTATTAAAGTCCTCATTTAAGCCATGGCATGTGGGGGAAAGGGATTTTATCGGCTCCTTATCTTATAGATAAGATCCCTTGTAAGGAAAAGAAGATAGTTCTATGAACTATGGATGGGATGAAAACCATCCTATACGTACTTACAAATGTGGGGGTGTCTATCTGTCCTAACACCCAAGTTTCAAGATATTGGACCTAAAACTGTGGATTTCATATTTTGTGATATGCTCATTACAGTAGTGCTTATCATTTATTTGTATATGATTCAGAAAATCTGAATATATACAAAGAAACGATAATGGAATTAAGGAAAACTTTAATTGTTTGAACCGTGTTTCCTTATTTATCCGAGGAAAATGGCTGTTCATCTAGACTAGATGATAAAGTTGTCCATGATGAGAGGCAACTAAACGATGATATCCTTCATGATGAGAGACATCAAGATGATAATGTTGTTTTGATAAGAGACAACAAGAGATTGATTATGATCTCCATGATGTGAGACAAGATCAACCTGGAAGAATAAGTTGAATTAAAAGAAACAAACGGGCAAGAAACGAGAAATCGTTTGGACCTACTTTTGTTTCTTTTATGGTTGAAAGCTATGACAACTGGTAATTTCGGGTCTCGTTATTAATATATTTTATTTATTTTATGCGTGAGTCGTGAGTATCCCTGGTTTTCTAGTAAGTATCATTGCGTGACTTGGCACAACAAATAGTAAAAACGTGAAGATATGGTTGATAAATGAATAAAAATAAAGATTATACGTATATATAATCAAAATTCATGTAAAAGTAATCATAAAACTAATAGAAATAATCTCGAGCACTCGAGAAATAAGTATGACAAGTTTTATTTATCCCGTTCGTGTTTTGTTAAAGATATGAAAAAATTGACGACTTTGGTCCCCCAGGGAGTGATAGGGTTTGCTACTAGTCCCCATTCACTCCACACACCTATAAATACCCACATATATCCCATTTTAGGGTTTCCTTATCTCTCTCTCTCTCTCTCTCTCTCTCTCTCTCTCTCTCTCTCTCTTCGCCGCTACAATCACCAACACACACACTCACACCCACCGGTCACTTTGCCGGCGATAGCACCTCCACCACCGCGCGTCCACCTTCACCTCCACCACCAATCTTCATCATTTTTCATCCTCTATCTTTTGAGCAAGGCCACGCGCCGTTTGACCCACGATAACACCATTCTTATTCAAGATCTATACTCGAATCCNAATCACCAACACACACACTCACACCCACCGGTCACTTTGCCGGCGATAGCACCTCCACCACCGCGCGTCCACCTTCACCTCCACCACCAATCTTCATCATTTTTCATCCTCTATCTTTTGAGCAAGGCCACGCGCCGTTTGACCCACGATAACACCATTCTTATTCAAGATCTATACTCGAATCCACACCACTTTTCACCTTGTTCTCGTGTTCGATTCGTACGAAGACCAAGGTGGGTTGTTTCACCACCTTCGTGGCTTTTTAGCCTCGATTCGACTCCAAGACCTTCGGGTTTTGCGAGTTTAATGATAATAACGAAAATAAAATAAATAAAAATGATTAAATAAGTGTTTGGTATCGATTTTTAGTCGAGTTTGTGATTGGTTTTGGTCGCGTAGATGGAGCCGAGAGCTCTAGGCTCTCGGTGGTGATGGGTTCGAGCTTTGGTGATGTTTTCGAGTGTTTTGATAATGGGTTTAGGATTAGATTGGTTGGTTGAGGTTGTGGTGACGGGTTTGGACTTGGAAGTGTTGGCCGAGAGGTGTGGGAGGCTCGGTGATGGTTGTGGCTAATGTTGTGTTGTTGTTCTTGTCGAATTGTTGTTGTTGTCGTTGTTCTTGTTGTTGTCGTTGTGTTGTTGAGGTCGAAGAGGTAGAGCCGAGACCTCTAGGGTCTCGGCAAGTGGGATTGTGGTGTTGTTATTAGTTGTTGTTGATGTTGTTGTTGGGCCGAAGAGTTGAGGCCGAGACCACTAGGGTCTCGGCAATGGGACTTGGTTGATTGATGTAGTTATAGTTGTTGCTTTGTGCCAAGTCGTGAGTCGCCGAGACTTCCTAGTCTCATGTGGCCACGAAAAGCCGATATGGACATTGACGTATAGTCGTTATATGACCCATGATAAATGTGACTCGAAAAGTAAAGTGACTCGTTAAATGTAATAAACGGCTAAAATGGTTAAGCGGCTAATATATATATATATGCATATGTTAACTTTTAAATAAAGGTAACAACTAATAATCGTTATTATTTATTTATGAGTTAATAATAATAATACTAATAATAATGATTAGGAACAGATAGTACGTTATATAATGTCTTCGAGTTAATAAGAAATATTAAAAGACGTCAATGAACGTTTGTTAATATCTCTCGATTAATGAGAAAATGTTAAATAACGACGAAACGAATTCTAATAGTTATTATTAATAGAAGTTAAACAAAACATATTTAATATGGAGATAGACGAGTCACTAAACGTTTCGAGGGCACGTTTATCGAGACCTACCTTTCTATAAGATTAAGGAGTCGTGTTAGAGTAGGTCGAGTTACGGATTAATTAACGTTAATAGGTTCGACTTTTATGGCTTAACGGACTTATTGGGCTGACGAGTCCAATAAGGGCCCAAAATGCATAATAGTGGAAAACTATTAATGGGTAATTCATCCTTACGATTCATTGACCAACGTGACTTAACTTTTGGGTTAATAATCGATACGAAGGAGTTGTGGAGCTTATCGGGTTGACGAATTCGATAAAGACTCGATGACTTGTTCGAGGAGCTTATTAGACTAAATATTAAGAACGTTTGACCAAATCACAATAGGAGTTGACGGAGTTTATCGGTCTTTGTTTTGGCGTGAGTTCACTTGAGTTGGAGTCGTGTCATCACCGCACACACAAGATACCAAACACACATCTATAAGAATACAACGATGATATCTAATAAGAACATATTCTATTTTCTTTATATATATAAGGTTATGAAGTTCGGATAAAGTACTAAGACGAGTTTATTTAATAGGTTGTGCCGAGCCCGCAGTGTCGTGACTTACTAGTGTTCGTGTTTGCTTCTTTGTATCACCTCTCGACTACTACTAAAGGTGAGTTCATAGCCCCTGTTTTATTGTTTTCTATTATTTGGGGGAGAATGCATGCTTTTCGCTATACTCTTCATTATATCTTCTTTTACTTGGTCTTTCTTTGGTATTGCGAAGTTATTTAGTTTTCGTTATGATGTGTCTTGTTTATATTATGATTATGAGTATGTATGATATGGTTTGTGGATTGGGTATGAGATTGCTGTGCGGTACTATCTGCATCCGGCAGGTGTATGATAGGATGACTGCTGGTGCGGTATTAGCTATAGTGTGCACCTATAGGATTGTCGTTTATATTATTCATGAGTTATTAATGAGTCATGCCTTATTATGAGAACCCTTGCGTTGNTGGTTTGTGGATTGGGTATGAGATTGCTGTGCGGTACTATCTGCATCCGGCAGGTGTATGATAGGATGACTGCTGGTGCGGTATTAGCTATAGTGTGCACCTATAGGATTGTCGTTTATATTATTCATGAGTTATTAATGAGTCATGCCTTATTATGAGAACCCTTGCGTTGTGTTTGTTTGCGTTTAACTCTATGAACTCACCAGCGTAAGCTGACCCGTTTTAGCATGTATTCTCAGGTACTGTGTAGCTTGTGGTGTGCTGTTTGCGGACTGAAGGCTTGGCAAGCGTTGCGGGTACAAGGATCAGTCATCGGCTAAAAATCTGATAGCAATAAATTTGGGACCTATCTTTATTTATTTTGGGCTTGTTACAGTTGGGTTTGTAAACCTTAAATTCTTACTATAAGCATCTATCGAAATTATTTATAATTATTCCGTTCCATATAATTGTGTTGTGTGCCAATCCAAGTAGCACCCCGAAACTTTGATAAGTCTTCCGTTGTACCAAATTTTGGGGGTGGTACAAAAATGAACCTACTTCTTACAAAGAAACGGTAACTTCCTCAGGATGGCCTCAATGGAAAGAAGCCATCAAATTTGAAATGGATTCTATTTACAAAAAGGATACATTATAGCTCGTGGTTTTACCTCCTGGTGATAAACCACTAGGCTACAAATGGTTTATACCTAACAACCACAAAGGTTGTCGATGGAACCATTGATAAGTAAAAAAGCAAGATTGGTACTAAAGGGTTTAGACAACGAGAAGGTCTAGCTTACTTTGATACATATTCGTCAGTTACGCGAATAACATCTATTAGGATGGTACTTGCTATTGCTACTTTAAGAAATTTGGAAGTTTACCAAAATGTGTGTAAGAATGGCATTACTAAACAGGGATTTAGAAGAAGAAATCTACATGAACAAACCTGAGGGTTTCATGGCTCCTAGAAAAGAGAGCAAATATTGTAGGATTCTTAAGTCATTATACGGCTTAGAAAAAGCTCCCAATGACATCCAAATTTTCTACCACGTCATGTTAGAACGTGGATTTAAAATTAATGGATGTATGTGGAAAAATTAAATCATTGGTATATATGTAATCATGTGTTTATACATAGATGGTATACTTATCACTCGAAGTGAAAACAAGATGAACAAATCCACTAATGAAATGTTGGAGTCAAGATTTGACATGACTTACATTGGTTGTTTGATAAGGTTCTTGGAACTAAGATCATATCAAACCAAAATGGATTTGTTTTGAAGATAAAACACTATAAGAACAATATTCTTGAGAGGTTCAATGTGGGGGATTCCGGCCTAGCTAGAACTCCAACGACGTCTTTTTAAATCTATTTAAAATAGAGGTAGAAGTGTTGCCCATTTTGAATACTCAAAGAGTATTGGGTGTCTTATGTTTCTAATGACGTGTGTGAACCTGATTTATAAGTTATAATCAGATTTAGTAAATATACCAGTAATTCAAGTGATGACCACTTGAATAGTATTACACGAGTACTATGATACTTATGATATTGCATTTTGGAAGATATCCAACTGCTATCTAATGATAGAGTAATGCAAATATGGATTCTTACATAAAAGAATCTAGATCCACTAGAGCGGATGTATGGACTCTACCTAGGAAGCTATGTCTTGGAAATCTTGAAAGTATTTCAAATAGACTTTTATAGCTAAATCTATGATGGAATTTGAATTTATCCTTTGAGATAAATTTATAGAATAGGTGGGATATCTACGTTAATTCGTAGAGGACATACCAAGATGGCGTAAACCGGTAACGACCATCTATATAAAGTATGATAGTCAATTGGAAATTGACAGAGCTCATATCACAATGTAAAAACGGTAAGTCGAGACATATCCATCGTAAACGTTGATTGGTGCGACAACTACTCTCAACTAGAGTTATCACGACTGACTACGTAAAGTCAATGGATAACTAATAAGACGAAAAGTGTTACGGTTTTAAGGGGTCATTTAAGCCCTAAATCGTATTTATTTGATCAAATATTGCCCTAAATCGTTCCTTTTGTCATTTTAGGTACTTTTGAGAAGAATTCTGGAAAACATGCATATTTGGACGTTTTTGGAGCATAAAAGTGAAGAAAACGACAAAGTCTCAAAAGATGAAGATTTACAACCTGACGGCGTCAGAAGTCACAAGGTGACGCCGTCAGAAAGCCTTGACAAAAGAGTGGAAACCAATTATCAAATGACGGGCCAGAGGAAATTTTGGATTTAACACCTGACGCCGTCAGGTGTTAGGAAAAGTAGGCCGTCAGGTTATAATTTAAAGAGTGACGGCCCAGAAGGTTTTATAAGGTGACGGCGTCAGAAGTGGATCTAGGCCATCCGAGAAACCTAATGGCGGCGAGCTGACGGCGTCAGCCCTTATAACCTGACGCCGTCAGAGTGTAAAATCTATATATAGTTTTCTAATTTTCATTCATTAGTGTGGAACTTTGTGGAGAACTTTTAGGGCAAACCCTAAAGACGAATTTTCTGTACTTTTTAGGGTTTCCAACCCTTGGAACCCTCATGCTTAATTAAAGATAAGTCTTCACTTTAATTCAATCAATATGTCTATGTGTTGGTTGATTATCTCTTTTGCTTGTCTTTTAATTAACATGTGTAGCTAAATTCTCTAGTGTTTGCTTAGATCTAATGAAACCTAACTATTAATTATTGGTTGATTGGTGTGTGTTGTTGTTTGTTGGGATGATTGTTCCATCAATGTTAGGCTCAAGAAAACTGGCCAACCTCCTTTATGGTAACGTGCTTGAACGTCTTGGGAAACATGTAGCCAAGGCATACTAGGCTATTAAGGTAGTATTTAACGCATGAGCCACTGTTTACAACCCCTATGGTTGTGCCGTGCATGGCATAGGGCGAGATAAGAGCTCATAGAATTGGAGAGATATGTATGCCACTCCATGAGTTATTAGGAATACACCCTTCATCCACACAAGTAACACACATATCAATTAACCGGTAAAAGATAGTTAGGGAGTAATGAAATCTAAGTAAACACAATTTTCTCCATATTGTTTTCACAACCACAATAGTTTAGATATTTATTTATTTTAATTTGCATAAGTAGTAAACTTGGGTTAGTTGATTAACAACTAATTCCGCCCTTCTTCCAAAAACCGAGATTTTAATTGCTTTCAAAAAAATATAAAAATACAAAAAGAATCTTCCTTCCACCCTTAGACCTATTAGAGTAGCTTTTCTATCCTAACGAACACTATTCCCTGTGAGAGAACGATCAATCCCCCGTACTTACCACTATCCTATACTACATCGGTCAGGTACACTGCCTGGTGGGGTTGTAAGCCTCTTGAGATCCCTCGAGAGGTAAAACCTGTTGTAAGGTCACAAAACCACGCATCAAGTTTTTGGCGCCGCTGCCGGGGAATAGTTATTGTTTAGGTAGAATTTTTATTTCTTTAGGTCTACTCACTAGATTCCTTTCTAGTGAGATTTTTATTTTCTTTTTCTAGGATTTTCTTTAGTCTATCTTTTTCTTCGTGTTTTTGTTCGTAATCTTTACCATCCGCCATCATGGAAGGTGGTAACATCCTTGATCCCAACAACCTAATTCAACCAAACCACCCACCACAACCAAACCAACCTCCTAGACCCCGCACCTTAGGAGAGTATTCCCGACCTAGCCACCTTGGCTATCGAAACACCATTGAGCTCACTCAAGGAGCCAATGTCACTCCCTTGCGATCCGACACCATCCGGTTGGTGCAAAGCGGATGCGCATTCCATGGACTTCGTTCCGAAGATCCAAACCAACATCTCAAGGATTTCCTCAAAATCGTAGATTCCATAGACCTTGATGTTGCAACTCGAGAGACGACCCGATTGCGTCTCTTCCAATTCTCTCTACGGGACCAAGCTAGTCAATGGCTTGAGCGACTTCCCGCAGGATCCATCACCTCTTGGGACGATCTCACAACTCGTTTCCTTGCTCAATTTTTCCCACCGGGGAGAACTACCAAGCTAAGGAATGATATCTTGGCGTTCCAACAACGCCAAGGCGAAACCCTCTACGAGGCATGGACTCGATTCAAGGACTTACTCCAAAAAGTCCCTCATCATGGCATAGACCTTTGGCTCCAAGTCCAAATCTTCTATGACCACATCAATCTCCACACGAGGCAAACCATTGACCAAGCGGCCGGTGGCAAGCTACGTGATCTAAGTGCGGAACAATCATGGGATCTCCTAGAAGATCTTGCTCTATATGACAACGAAAGTTGGAATGATCCCCGTGATTTGAATAAAACGGTCAAGGCAATATCTTTGCCTTCGAATAATTCAAGCACTTCCGACCGTAGGATCATAGAACTTGAAGACCAAGTCAAGTTTCTCATGAAATCCTACGAAGCTCCTAAACCTTCAAGCCAAGTGAACAAAATCACTTCTTCGTGCGAATTATGTAGTGGTCCCCACGACACTCGTGATTGCATGGAACTCCCCGAACAAGCTTTTGCGGACTACGCATCCACGCGTACCGACGGAGCGGGAGATAAGTGGTACACTTTCAAACCCGAGCCAAACCCTTATGGAGATTCATACAACCCCTCATGGAAAAATCACCCCAACCTTAGGTGGAAGTCAAACCAAAACGCACCCCAAAACAATTCTTCCAACCCACCTAACCGGTTTCAATCCAACGGTAATTCCTCAAACCGTACCTTCAACAACAATCCTTCCAACAACTATGGTAGTACCAACAACTTTGAAGGATTGATGTCCAATTTTATGGCATCTCAAGAAGCTCGCATAGCTAAATTCACATCCGAATTCAATCAACAACAAGTAGAGATGACCAATAAAATTGACAACTTGTTGAAAGCCCTCAACAACCAAGTGCTATCACCCCCACAAAAGGACGCTAGAAACACCAATAGCGAACCACAAATCAAGGACCCCTCTTCATCCAAACATGTCCACTTCGTAAACGTTGTGACCATTAGACCAATTGATAGGAGTGAGAATGATAGTGAATCAAAGGATGAGAGTAAGGAATTAGAGGATGATAGGAAGGCTAAGGTTAGCGAAATAGAAGAAGTAGAGGAGGAGGATTACTTCAATAGGTTACCCACTAAGGAAGAGCGAGCATATCATAAGAATCTATTCGATGACTCCGAGACCCCATACATCCTAGGTAACCCAATTTTCAAGGTGGGCGATCCATCTAATCTCAACATACCATGCAACATCGGGCATTTGCATATTTGGAAAGCGTACATTGACCCTAGATCACCCATTAACATCATGACTAGAGCTCAATACAATTTGATAATGAAAAGTCAACTAGGGTATAGAGTGTTTCCCGATAAGGGATGGATTAGTAACTTCACGGGAAGAGTTAAAGGATTACCGGTTTATGTAGGAAACTTTACCTATGTCACCGACTTTGTGATTGTAGAAGATATCCGCCCAATAATCGATGCAAGTGTGACCCAAGTAGTCTTAGGCAAACCATTTATCGAGGTCTCTAGAATGACTCATGAACCTTCCTTAGGGATAGTCACATTTAAGGATGAGACCGATGAGGTGAACTACCAAATGCCGTATAAGATAGAGCAATACCAACACTTGTCAAACGTTGAGAAGGAGCTCAAACAAGCGGTTTACTATAGGAATGATGAGGATAGACGTAGGGGAGTAGACTATGTCATGAAAAGGATTTTCGGTTTCTATAAGGATTGTTTGAACTTAGGGCCCGAATACAAAACCGGAAAAGAGGATGACTTAGGAACCGAGACCAACGACGAAGTCACGTAACGTACGGTGACTTTGAGTCTAGCTACAAGACTCGTTAATAAAGAAAAGCGCTTCTTGGGAGGCAACCCATGTTTTGTGTGTTTTTGTGTGTTTATTTGATTTTATTTGTTTCCGTATGTAAGTTATATTTCTTGTTATTGATTCATGCTTCAAACTAAATTGTGAAAATGCTTTATTTTGTTTTTAACTTCGTCTTAACTACATATAAAGGTATTTTGCAAAAGCTAAGTGTAAGGGAAATCTAAATCGGTTTATATAGAACGAATGAACATGAATCATAACAATGAAATTAGCATACATATTAGTACTTGTTTGAGTCAAATGCTTGTATCGAGTCATAATGAATTTTTGCAGGAATTCCAGGAAGTAAGATCTAGTTTTTCCAGAATTTTTCCCGGAAGCTTAACATGAGAATTCTGTCAGAACTTTCTGACGGCGTCAGGGTTAACACCTGACGGCGTCAGGTTATAATTTTCTGCAATTTTTGAAAGTTTTGTATTTTTCCGGAAACCTAAAAAGTTTTGTCAATTCTTTAACTTATAATCTCCAGGAATTCTGCAAAATATTCATTCCACAAGCATTATATCTTATTATGTAGATTTTACCGCCGATTTTACGCGAGGTTGGCCTTTATCTTTTTCAGGTTAACAGGTTATTTTGGACAAGAAGACGTTTATTATTTTGGAAGGGAAGCTTTGAACGTTCGTCTATCTTGGAAGAAGATCTAACCATGTTACATCACTATCCACAACAAACGATTCAGGGGAGTATTTGATTTCATTCTTTCATCTTATTTACTTTTACGTCTTTTATTTGAACATTGGGGACAATGTTCGGTTTAAGTGTAAGGGGGGTAAATGAAAGCACCGTTGAGAATATACTTACGCTTGATGTTTTGCTTTGTTTGATAGTAAATTTGTAATAAAACCAAGAGAAATATTTGTTAGGGCAATTTTAGCGCCAATTTAAAATTTTTTACAACATTTAGAAGTGAAACCTTGATCTTAATGAGCGTCTCATGGATAGGAAATTGTATGACTAGCACAAAACCGTACCACTAAAAAATTTTCCACCCCAAATATGTGAGGTTCGCCCCTAGAATTGGTAGGAAAAGCATCCATCTTTGGTGCTATGATGTGAGTACCGGTAGTATTTAGATTCTAGAACTTGCGTTAGGACCATCTCAAATCCACAAGTGAGACTACATTCGTGTAGTTAAGATTTACTACATGATAAGAGGCATTAGGATTAACCCATTGTTTTACACCCGTATATTTGTTATAATTACATTGACTTCATTGGTCAAGTAATTCTCCCACACCCTTTGCGTTGTATCCATTTTTGGTACACGATACCCCTAGTACACCCCTCCGAGCCTATCCTTTCGTTTCGACCTTTGAGCATCTTACTCAAAGTGAGAATTTGTTTACACCCCACTAAATGTACACCCAAATCGCCTTAGCCTACCTTGTATGCACCCACCTTTGGTGCATTATTGTGAAAACATTTGTTAAACCCTTAGTTAATTATCCGGTCAATTACATGGTTGCTAAGTTAAGTCATATCCTTGTACATATTGTTTTGGGACGATTGGGACTCATGGGTAAAGTACTAGTGTAATGAAGTAATGGGGAAGAACAACATTATTACCCCCATACGTGCTAAATATTTAAAAAGTACTCCAAGTTTTTCGATTATCTTAATTCGAGTCATTAGAATAGTGATTGTAAAGTTATGTAAAGATTCAAGTGTAAGGGGAATGCAAATCCCCTATGATGTATTATTTTGGATGGTAGGGCAAGAGTGTATGAAAAAAAAATCGAAAAATCAAGAAAAATAAAAAAAAATATGAAAAAGAAAGAAGAAAAACATACGGACTACCATCCCGTTTCCTTTTATGTTCCTTTTTAGTTTTTGTTATTTCATTTTTAGACTAAGATTGAGTCGAGTCTTGACTTAAGCAACGATGTAGAGTGCATGTATTTGATCATGATAATTAACTCGCCACCACTAAAATACCCTTTATTCCAACCAAACCGTGTTATCATATCCCTACACCTTACGTTACAACCCTTTATAAAGCCCTCTTTGATAGTTTATCTTAGGTGCTTACGCCTAGTGGAGGAGTAATTGATCCTTTCCCAAGCCTATGGTAATCTATTTGCTATGACAGGTAGTGAGTGTTATTTTCCGTTTCCATTTATGAGATATAAACTTTATGACATTTGAGAGATGTGAGAATCCAAACACTATTTGTGAGGTGCTAGTGTATGATTTCCGTGCTTGTTATGATTAGGGTCGAATAACTATTTGTTGTAATTACTTTTATATTCGTGTTAAATGACCCCTAACTCATATTTTGATTGGTGGAAAAGCTCATTTGCTTGAGGACAAGCAAATCCCAAGTGTAGGGATATTTGATAAGACGAAAAGTGTTACGGTTTTAAGGGGTCATTTAAGCCCTAAATCGTATTTATTTGATCAAATATTGCCCTAAATCGTTCCTTTTGTCATTTTAGGTACTTTTGAGAAGAATTCTGGAAAACATGCATATTTGGACGTTTTTGGAGCATAAAAGTGAAGAAAACGACAAAGTCTCAAAAGAAGAAGAATTTACACCTGACGGCGTCAGAGTCACAAGGTGACGCCGTCAGCAAACGATGACAAAAGAGTGAAACTATTTTACAAATGACGGGCCAGAAAGATTTTGGACATTTACACCTGACGGCGTCAGGTGTTACAAAGTGTAGGCCGTCAGGTGTTAAGTTAACAAGAGACGTCCCAGAAGACTTTTGAAGGTGACGGCGTCAGGATTCAACCTGACGGCGTCAGATGATATAGAGTGACGACGTCAGAAAGGAGGCTTGCACGAGAAGAAACCAAAGTGGAATCATCACAAGTTGAACAAGACAATCACAACTTGCACGCGGAGTAGCTGTTACTGTTTTGGCCATAAAATCTTCATACGAACTCGGATTTGGGTGATTCAAAAGCCCACGCGAAGAGGACGAAAAAATCTTCGATTTGGTGAAAACGACGAGCTGACGCCGTCAGGTGTTAGAGCTGACGCCGTCACCCTTTGCCGACAGAAAATCAGCCTATAAATATAACATTATAACTTCACTTTTTGTAAGCCCCAAACCCTAAGTCCGATTCTAGGGTTAGGGTAGGTGTTTTTCCAGCAACTTAGAGGGTCTTAATCACTCCATAAACATCTTGTATTGGTGTGTTGATTCTATCTTAATTATGTCTTCCATTATTATTGTTGCTTGTTCTTCATTGATTATGTTTTGCTAAATCACCTAGTGTCTACTTATGATTGTGTGAAACTTGTATATAATCAATTAGATCTTATTGATTTCTTGTTGATGTTTGTGTCTATCTTCATCAATGAGGGCTTGTTGATGTGTGTGTCTAACTCCATCAATTAAGGCGTGACAACTTCAATAGATCTAGTTGGTTTAGTTTATAATTCTTGTTTCCTATTGATTCTTGTTTTGATTGAATGTTCCATCGATGTTAGGCTTAAGAAAACTGGCCAACCTCCTTTATGGTAACGTGCTTGAACGTCTTAAGAAACATGTAGTCGAGGCATACTAGGCTATTAAGGTAGTATTTAACGCATGAGCCACTGTTTACAATCCCTATGGTTATGTAGTGCATGGCATAGGAGGAGATAAGAGCTCATAGAATTGGAGAGATATGTATGCCACTCCATGAGTTATTAGGAATACACCCGTCAATTAAAACAAGGTTTACAGTCAATAGGTAGAATTGGATAGCTAGCAAGGAGTAATACATCATAGGTAGACATGCTTCACTTCCCTTGTAGAACCCTAGTTTACTTTCCTACACATTAGTTTAAGTAGTAGCTTTTGGGTTAGTTGATTAGCAACTAATTCCGCCCCTTCTTCCAAACGAGAATTTTACTTGCTTTCCATAAAACATAAAAATACAAAAATAATCATCCCTCATCTCTAGACCTAGTAGATAAATTTCAATCCTAACGAACACTATTCTTTGAGTTGAACGATCAATCCCCCGTACTTACCACTTCACTATACTACATCGGTCAGGTACACTGCCTGGTGGGGTTGTAAGCCTCTTGAGATCCCTCGAGAGGTAAAAGCTGTTGTAAGGTTGCAAAACCACGCATCAATAACATCGCGGATCCGCTTACGAAAGGCTTAAGCAGAGAGTTAGTTAGCAAGTCGTATAAAGGAATTGGACTCAAGCCCTTAAAGGAATGAGTTTATATGAAGGAAAACCTAACCCAGTTGACTGGAGATCCCAAGATCTGGGTTCAATAGGACAACCTAATCATATAAATGTGGGGGAAGTCACGTCACTATGGGGGAGTTACTTAACATTGTAACTTCCTAGTCCATAAGCATAAAGATTCAAGATGAAATCACAAGCATATGTTTTTAATGATTCAAGATGAAATCACCTATGTGAAAGAGAAGTGGGGTCACTTCGAAGGGAATTGTGGGGGGCGCAAATCCTAAGAGCTCTTACAGAACCAGGCAAATGTTCAAGANCATATAAATGTGGGGGAAGTCACGTCACTATGGGGGAGTTACTTAACATTGTAACTTCCTAGTCCATAAGCATAAAGATTCAAGATGAAATCACAAGCATATGTTTTTAATGATTCAAGATGAAATCACCTATGTGAAAGAGAAGTGGGGTCACTTCGAAGGGAATTGTGGGGGGCGCAAATCCTAAGAGCTCTTACAGAACCAGGCAAATGTTCAAGATCATAATGAACATGACTATGAGGACTTAAAAATGTTAGGGAGAGTCTTTGTGTGAAGTGTATTGTCATCTACATAAAAAGCAGCTCAGTTCAAAGACATCGCGTCCACTGACAGCTAGGAGGCTAACTGCATTTCACAAGGGAAGGTTCAAAGGGTCACACCTACCTATCCTTTGCAAGATTCAACTATTGAAATTTCATCGTAATTTTTGTATTACGACCGATCTCCATTCATGTGGGGGAATGTTGGAAAATTGGTTGGCAAAAGTGACGTTTGACCAACTTTGGACACAATTATTTATATGTATGTGTCATATATGTAAGTAATAGTTTGTAGGTTTGCGTTCTCTTCGAAGAGAGCTTCGCAATGAGCCTTTATGTGTCCAAAATAGAGTTGATGTGAATGAGATATCTGGTCTCAAAGTTAGTCATTTGGTACCATGACTAAAGTGGAAAAATAGTTTACTTTCTATCCCACATCGGTAGGAGGAGTAAACTAAAGTGGAGTCTATTGTGTATAAATAGACGCCCTAATTCCATAGGTTTTCACACATCAAATCAATAGATATTATTGATTTCCAACATAAGGAATACGCATCTCTTAAGATGAAATTCCTGGCAGTTTAGTTAAATTCGACAGTATAACTTACTGTTTTGTCTGTTGTACCCTGGGAAACAGACAGCGCATTTGTTTTAAGGGAAGCGTGTCAAACACGTGCCTCGGCTCTTTAGTGCTTCGTTGTTGATCTATTTTGGTGATCAAGTAAGTCTTTTGGCTATTTTATTATTTTATTTAATTATCGTTTATCTGCCTACATTCTGTTTGTATTTAATTTTCTGTTATTTATTTACTGTTAATTTTATTTATCTTAATTTAGATTTTATTAATAAAAGTGTAACCGTTTCCCTACAGAAACCGAAACGGCGAAACCAAAAAAACCCGCTTATCATGGTTCGGTTTTGGTTTTTATTTTTAGGTATCCACGGTTAACCGAACCGAACCGTGTATAATACACATGAAGGTTTTCAACTAAATATTAAAATAATTGTAGAAGATTAGATAATATTATTGCTCTACTTTTATTGTATAACAGCTTTTTCTGTTACCAATGCAAACATTCGCGAAACATCTATGTGTGAAAATTGTTTAACGTCGTCGTAACTTATACATGTCGAACAAATAGTTTTTGTTAATATGTCATGTATATTTATTTGAATGCAATTATCGTGACCGAATAATTTTAATATGAGTTTAATCTATTCAATGTTATATAATTTTACTAAATTGATATTTTAGGTTCTAGAACGTGTTATTGTTTCATACGTTAAAATCTATTAAACGTTTAAAATGGTTAACCGTAACATGAATCGTGGGTAACCGCTCATTTCAGGTACTTGCGTGTCCGGTTACCCGCCTAGTACGGTTCGGTTTCGGGTAGTAAAATGAATTACCCGCCCCGCGATGAATAGTATAAATCTTCCAACTAACCGAACCGAACCGCCCCGTGAGCACCCTTATCTAATGTTACCACTAAATGTGTTTTTTTCACTAATTTAATGTAAAAAAGTACAATTATGCTTCTTCAATGTTAGCATTATCTTTAGCACTAAATTAGTGCACACTACAACAAAACGGAGGACGAGCGAGGAGACTTTCGGTGGGGACAATGTCCCCGCCGAAAGTCGCTAAACGACAAAATCCATGCTGAGCTGGCACACCGTTTCGCTGACCGTTTACTAAATTTTCAACGTACACTTTTCGCAGGGACNATGTTACCACTAAATGTGTTTTTTTCACTAATTTAATGTAAAAAAGTACAATTATGCTTCTTCAATGTTAGCATTATCTTTAGCACTAAATTAGTGCACACTACAACAAAACGGAGGACGAGCGAGGAGACTTTCGGTGGGGACAATGTCCCCGCCGAAAGTCGCTAAACGACAAAATCCATGCTGAGCTGGCACACCGTTTCGCTGACCGTTTACTAAATTTTCAACGTACACTTTTCGCAGGGACATGTCCCCGCCGAAAGTATTTTTGATATTTGGCAAAGTTTGACCACAATAGTGTCTCTTAATTGTTCTCGGGTATTTTTCCCGCCGTTACTTTCGGCGAGGACACATCAGCGAGGGGGTTTTTGCGGGAAACTTTCGGCGGGGAGATGTCCCCGCCGAAAGTTTTTGGCGGGGAGATGTCTCCGCCGAAAGCGTCAAATCGTCCCCGCCAAAAGCAGTCAATGTTGTAGTGGCAATGAATAGTAAAACACTAAATATAATGCAATATTATTTATATCACTAATATTATTCACTTCATTTAAACCTTAATATATTTGTTAAACCTTTAAATAAAAGGATAAAAACTATCACATAAAAAATCTACTTTTATAAGTCTCTAGTCAATACGATTATAATGAGCCTAATATTGAGATATGTCATTTTAACTATTTTTATACATTGTGTTAACGTGTAACTTGAACAAAATAAAATGTTTAGTCCAAATTAGTGTTACACATTGGGGCAACATTTGTCTACTGCAAGTATATCTCATAAAGATTTTTTTACACTATAGTGCATAAATTTTGTGACGATATTGAAAATGCTTCAAGAAAAGAAATTTTACATGGGTGGATAAGATTTGAATAAAAATGATAGAAGTTAAAATAAAGCATAACTACGATGGGAAGTATATAATTGTCCAATTGAGTCTTATATTTACATAGATTGTCTACTCCGTCTCCCAGTTACTAAAAAATGACTTGAACAACCATTTTTTTTTCTTCAAACAATTCATAAATAGCTTACAAATTTATATTCACAAAACGACTTGACAAGTGTACTGATTTAATCAAATTGCATCATAATATCTATTTTTTTCTTTCTTACCTTTCATATTTAGTTGACAAGTATTATATGAATTAAATTTTGTAAACTTTTTGTTGATCTATCATTGCTCATATATACTTCACATAAAATATGGAATTGGTTTTACATTAATAAAGATTTGATAAGTAATAGTATTCTACATAATACTAAGGGGCGAGCATTTAATATAGTTTCCAACAAAATAATAAACAAATTCTACATAATATTAAGGGGCGAGCATTTAATATAGTTTCCAACAAAATAATAAACAAATAATACAATATAATTTTGTGACTAAAAAAATGTTTTTTTTGTTAGTAGATATGAACAACTAAAACATTGGTATATTTTATTATTTGTTGCTTTCTACTTAATACTAAGGGGCGAGCATTTAATATAGTTTCCAACAAAATAATAAACAAATAATACAATATAATTTTATGACTAAAAAAATGTTTTTTTTGTTAGTAGATATGAACAACTAAAACATTGGTATATTTTATTATTTGTTGCTTATAAAGTTATAATATGGTTTTTCTAGACGCACATATTATAATTTGGTTGTCATATGCTCAAGCACCGTTTCCTTCAAATATCGTGTCAGAAAAACTTTGACCACCGATTCTCAGCAAACATTGGTATCCACAAAATGTGTCACAAAAGCTTTGACCACCGATTCACTGTAAACGTTGGTATCTTCCGGTAAGGTTTCGAACGGATCTTCGTATAAATTGGTTCTACGATTTATGTGATATGCGTTAGGTGGGTTTAGATCTAAACAAAAGGTTTAGTCAGTGACTGTTTATTATGTTTTCCATGTTTCGTTTGTTTTGGATTTCTCAACTTGGTTATAAGGGTAGTTTCTATGTGCTTGATGTTCGTGCGACGTTCTTACCTCTTATGTTTGCCGCAACTGTTATTGGGTAAGCGTTTACGCTCTGAGTTGTTTTTTAGTACGTTTTTTGGTCTTATAGTTAGTTGGACAGTTACTTGATAAATAGTTGGACAGTTACTTGATAAACCACTGGGAGACTTCATGCGTCTACGTGTTTCAATGTTGGGTATTGTAGGCCTGTCCTTTATTGGTTAGGTGTAAAAGTTTGCCCGCACGTTTGGTTTCTGACCTTCATTGTAGGGGTACTTTCTATGTGTTTGATGTTTGTGCGCGCGTTCTTAGCGCTAAGATTTGCTGTAATAGTTATTCACTTATTGGGTAACAGGTTAGGCTTTTAGTTGTGTTTTAGTGAGTTTTATGGTCTTATAGTTAGTTAGACAGTTACTTGACAAGCCAGTGGGCATGGGAGAATTCTGCCGTGTGTGTGTTTCATGTTGGATGTTGTAATCATGTCCGTTAGTGGTTAGGTGTAAAGGTCTGCACACACGTTTAAAGGGTGCACTTAGCTATATTAAGTTGTTAGCCAAATATGAGAACGAAAACAAAAGTTGTTCGTAAGATTTGTCAATCTGAGTTGTTGACGCCGTCTTCTTCTGCTTCAGGTTCTTCCATGGCTGATGATGAACGAATTATAGCATCCGACTACGAGGTATGTTTTGGTGGTGTTGGGGAATCACGGTTGATAGATGCAGCAGAGCGTCTGCAAACACCTTCTGTACAGTCACATGAAGCTACACAGCCTTTCATCATATTTGAATCAAACAAAAAACAAAACGAGTCTCAATTAGAAATAGAAACCTGTTCCTTCAGCCAGAATGTTCCCGCCAGACCTGTTACTGGGATAAGAATACGTGAACCATGTTTACCGGAAAGGCAACACGTTGATTTCGGTAGCCCATCAATCCAGCCTTCGATTTTAGATAAAGGAAAGCAAAAAGTATCGGATGGGGTTGGTGTAAATAAGGGTTCACACACTGTTTCCAATGACACGTATACCATGACCTATACTGCTAATAACTCCTACGAACGCGCTGTTACTTTGTCCGTACTTCAGATACCCACGGTTGATGGATCTTATGCCACTTTTGTTGCTGCCTCTGCTGGTGCACAACATCCTTCTCATGTTACTGGATCACCAGGAGAGACAGGTATTTGTTTTTAATTTATGACCTTTGTCGCATGCTTAATGACATTTTTTTTCATGTACTGGCGTTCTACTTATTTCCTTATATTATGTGCTCAGGTTTGTCCCTACAGATGTGCAATCGAGATGTGCCAACAATGTCCGCACCGGTTACCAGTTATTGTGGTGTGCCATCAGCTCCTGTTTCTGTGGTTTTAGACTTTTCTGCCGGTATTGTTGCTCCAGGCCTTTCAACTCCGATCTTGCCTGTTATGAACGTTAACAATTCAGGTTAGAGTCTCTCATGTTTGGTGTGTGCTTCACTATATATATGGTCTCTAATGATACGCCCCGACACTTTAACATTCTATTTTCTTTACACAGGACGGACGAATCATCCCCGTCCACCTAACAGCTTCGCAGCTAAGCGCACCCGCCAAAGCAGGAGAACATCCAGTGGCTCACATTTTCGCCGGGAAGGTGCGTCGTGCGTTAGCTCATTACACCTCTGCTGAAGTTTGTGTGTTTATAATATTAACCTTAGGGTCACACTTATGTGCTGTGGCGTCCGTTTTTTTTAGTTGCAGGTTTGCAAACACAGACACGAACACATACATATAACCCGAGCATCAACATTAGAGCGGCGGCAGCCCAGGGTAGCGTATTTTGACATGCGCTTTAGTTGATGTATCTTCAATTATTTACCTTACGTCTTTCTCTGGTACATTGTTGCAGGTGCGCCTGAAGAATACGTCCGGTTTGGTAGTTGTGGCCAAACGTGTCGCCATTGTAGAGCTACTTTCTGGATGGAAGAATAGATAAGTGCTTCTAGATCAGAAGCAAGCTACCACCATTGCTGCCTAGAGGGTCGTGTGTTTGTCCCAACTATACGTGAATACCCGCCGTATGTTCGACAACTTTTTGCTAACAGGCACTTTATGGAAAATGTCCGTGCATACAATCAGATGTTTGCAATGACATCACTTGGCGCTAAATTGGATGAGTCTGTTAACATGGGTCGGGGACCATACGTGTTTAGAGTTTCGGGACAGATTTATCATCAAATTGGAAGCCTCTGTCCAGCTGAGTTAAAAAACCCGCGGTTTCTGCAACTCTATATCTATGATACAGACAATGAAGTGGATAACAGGTTGTCCCATTTTTCCGATGGTAGAGGGCCTCAATTGCACAGGGACATTGTAGAGGGTTTGATACAATTTCTAGACCAAAACATTGCGTTGGTGCAGTTATTCAGGACAGCTAGGGACAAGTTGAGGGAGGATGATGTGCCTAAGTTTCGGGTAAGGCTATTTAGCGTGGTGGGTGCTAGACAATATGAGTTACCTACGGCCGATAACATTGGTGCCATAGTTTTTGATGAAGGCCCAGAGTCTCTAACTGACTATGATATCGTTATCGAAAAGCATTCGCGTGAAGCAGAACGTGTAAACAAGCTGCATCCATGTTATATGTCACTACAGTTTCCTCTATTGTTTCTCTACGGGGAAGAGGGTTATCATTTGGGGTTGCGGCTATGGGTTGTGTCTGGTATGGAATCGGAGGCTGAAAAAAAACTCTCTATGAAGGCATACTATGCGTACCTCCTACACGACAGATTTGGTCACTATAATTTGATAACACGAGGGGGTAGATTATTTCAGCAATATGTTGTGACCGCATACTGCAGTATTGAACAAGATAGGACAGACTACGTTCGCAAACATCAGTCCGATATCCGAGGCGAATACTTATCTGGGCTGTATGACGCTGTAACTAGGGGTGACAGGGACGGGTCAGACGTTGGCTCGCGGATTATTCTTCCAGCATCTTTTACAGGCGGTCCAAGATATATGTACAGCCATTATCTGGACGCGCTTTCTATTTGCCGAGTCCATGGTAATCCGTCCTTTTTCGTCACGTTTACGTGTAACGTTAAATGGCCTGAAATTGTTGAGTATATGGAGGCTTATCCTCAGTTAATAGCTGCCGACAGACCTGATATTGTAGACAGAATTTTTGAGAGAAAAATTCATGCACTAATAAAATTTGTGCGAGATTGTCAGCCTTTCGGTAACATAAGTGCAGGTATATTCCATTACCTTATAAGTCCATCGAGATTTTCTGTTTTTCACCTGTAATGTCTGGCCAAATTTATCGTCGTTTCTGAATCGCAGTTCTTTATACAGTAGAGTTTCAGAAAAGGGGTTTACCACACTGCCATATCTTGTTGTGGAATGCCGAAAGCTCTAAGGTCAGAAACGATACAGATGTGGATGCATACATATCTGCGGAGCTGCCGGACCCTGCTGTTGATCCAGAAGGATACAGAGTCGTCTCAGAGTTAATGATGCATGGCCCATGTGGTCGGGCTTATCAGAGTGCTCCGTGTATGAAAAACAGAAGCACATGTAAGAAATTTTTCCCAAAACCTTACTGCACACGGACCTATATCGACAAAGAAGGGTTCGTTCACTATCGTCGCAGAGATACGGGTACTACTACTGTTAAACAGAATGTTAGCATTGATAATGCATATGTGGTTCCTTACAACAGAGAACTATGCATGAGATTTTATGCGCATATTAATGTAGAGTACTGTGGGTGGACAATGCTCATAAAGTATTTGTTCAAGTATATATCAAAAGGTACAGACCGGATCGCTGTACGCATAACCAGACCTATTGGACAACAGCCAAGAAACTGTGTCCCACAACGCTTAGGTTCATCATCAACGGACAACGTGTTACAAAATCCAGGGCTGGCGTCTAGCAGTTCCAGCTCTGTATGTGTGGACGAAATAAAAAACTTTATTGATGCGCGGTACATTGGACCTCACGAAGCGTGTTGGCGAATATTGGGCTTTGACATTCATAGCAGGGAACCTGCGGTTCAGATTCTAGCAGTGCACGCAGAAAACATGCAACGCATCACCTTCAGGCGAGGGCAACAATTGGCATCTATTATCAACGACCCTCATTGTAAAAAAACTACATTAACTGAGTGGTTAGACTTTAATGCTACCTCAGCTTTGGGTCGCCACCTTACGTATCTTAACTTTCCAACCGAATTTGTTTGGTGTAAAACAAAAAAAGTATGGACACCCCGTCAAAACCTTAGGCGGCCCTCCATTGGAAGGTTGACGTATATACACCCAGGTTGTGGCGATCTTTTCTATCAAAGGCTTCTGCTTTGCCACCAAAAAGGTCGCATGTCTTTCCCTCACATCCGAACGGTTAACGGTCATGTACATCCAACTTACAGAGCTGCGTGCCAGGCTCTGGGCCTATTAGCAGACGACGAGGAATGGATGACTGCCTTGAATGAAGCGGCCTTATTTGCTACCTCAGAACAGTTGAGAGCTCTTTTTGTACAGATTCTGGTATTCTGTGATGTCACTGAACCTTCAAGACTTTGGGTAGCACATTGGGAAAACATGTCGCACGACATTCCTAGACGTCTTTCAGAGCTATTAGGTATTCCATTTTTACATATGAATGAACCAGAATTGAAGGGCGGGATTTTGTATGAATTGGAAGCTGCATTGAACTTTTACGGTAAGTCTTTTAACGAGTTTGCACTGCCATCACCACCTGAGGGGTTACTGAATATACTACACAATCGTTTGGTTATGGAAGAGAAGAATTACAACCGCGTGATGTTGGCAGACGAACGCGACGCACTTATTCCACAACTTAACAATGAACAGCGCCGGATTTTTGACATAGTCATACACGCTGTTACAACCAACACACAACAGTTGATATTCGTTTACGACCATGGTGGGACAGGGAAAACGTTTTTATGGAAGGCACTCATCTGTACCTTACGTTCGGAAGGCAAGATAGTATTGGCAGTTGCATCATCTGGGATTGCATCATTACTTCTCCCATCAGGTAGGACTGCACACTCGAGGTTCAAGCTGCCGCTGGATCTTACGGATGAATCTCTGTGTAACATTAAAAAGAAAACTCAGCTAGCAGAATTGCTTAAACAGGCTGATTTGATAATATGGGACGAGGCACCTATGAATGATCGTAGGTGTTTTGAAGCGCTTGACCGGACGTTGCGTGATATACTTGATACTCCAAACAGTTACTTTGGAAACAAGACAGTCATGTTGGGCGGAGACTTTCGACAAACCTTACCAGTAAAAACTCGGGCTTCTAAGATTGAGATCATTGCTGCATCCGTGTCAGAATCATATTTATGGCCACGGTTTAGGGTCTTCATTCTTCATAAAAATATGCGACTGCACCGTGGGGTGCTCGATGAAGCCCGACAGTTACAGGTCCAACAGTTCTCAGACTGGCTTCTAGACATAGGAAATGGGAAAACTGGCATTCCAGATGAATGCGATCCCGAAAACAGCAGCTGGGTTCCTATATCGGATACCTACTGCATAGACGACAATAATGAAGGGATTCAGGCACTTATTAACTTCATATACGATCCTGACACACTGCAGACACCAACGGCTGATAAATTGCAGAGGAAAGCAATAGTTTGCCCTAAGAATGAAGCAGCGGATTTAATAAATGCAACTGTCTTGGAAATGCTTCACGGGCAACTTACTCTGTACAAAAGCTGTGACGAGGCCATTCCAAAAGGAAACGACGGGGGTGCTACGGAAATGCTATATCCTCTAGAATACTTGAACACGCTGAATTTTCCAGGAATCCCACCACATAACTTGCAGCTAAAAATTGGCGCCCCAGCAATGTTACTCAGAAATCTCAATTTGGCTGGAGGCCTTTGTAACGGCACGAGGATGATTATCACGCAATTATTGACGAAGGTTGTTGAAGCAAAGATAATTACGGGCACAAGGGTCTCTGAAAAGGCGTTTTTGCCTCGAATTTTGTTGACAACAAAAGATGACAGAATGCCCTTTATTCTTAAGAGGAAACAGTTTTCGATTAAGGTTTGTTACGCGATGACAATAAATAAAAGCCAAGGACAATCGCTTACGAAAACAGGAATTTACCTTCCCGAACCGATATTTGGGCATGGCCAACTTTACGTAGCATTATCTAGGGCGACAGATCCAGAAGGTTTGAAAGTACTTATTAAGAAACATAGTGACCATCCCCCTAATACAACCAAAAATATTGTGTACAAAGACTTTCTGGAAAAAGTAAAGAAGGCACATGTACTTTTCCTTCCTCTAAGAATATTCGTGCCATTTACTGTTTTTTTAGATTAGACATTACTCTTATCTTATTGAACTTCCTTGCCTTACTTTTAATTTACCTGTTATTTTCCTCCATTATGCAGTAACAGTAGACATAGGAACATTGGCATCCAAAACCTCCAGTATGAACATTCGACAACCCTATTAGTAATATCCACCATATACGGTATATATTGACACTCACATGATTTTGCAGTGATAACACAGTTGTATTCACTTTGTGGAACCAGATGGTGAATGAATTTAAAGAGACCAGCAATACAAATGCTGCAACCGCCATCGGATCCACTAACTAGCCCTAGAGAGCCACTTTCTACACCAATATCACAAGAAGAGGCCTCGGCATCAAAAGGAAAAAAGCAAAACTACAACAGTTTCAACATCCGTACACCAGAAACTTTTCAGGGAACCAAAGAAAGACCGCACCACTGGCGCCTCAAAATAACAAAAAAAAAGAGTAATGCACGCAACCGCTATGAGAAAAAAGTTTGACAAACAGTTATGGTAACCGGTGTATAATATGTATAATAGCAGGTGCGATGTAGCTTAGGATATCCATATATGTGGAATATGTAAAAGACGTCTACTTGGCTTCCGGCTTAGTGGGCGTCGTACTTTTCATCTACAGTTATATGCATACTGAGCCGTTTTGTGCACATTGTTCAGCGTTGTACATACAAAAGGCCAAGGAAATATTATTTGCCACGTAATCATGTCCAACCAGCATTGCTTCGTGAAAGTACCCGCCGCAACGCGGCGGGCGCGAATACCTTGTTAATACTATTATGTGAGAATTAAGCTGATCCAAACATTGTTAAGCTACCCTATAACTACGAGCTTAGGATGTTACAACTTACAAATGGTATCAATTAAGTAGACCCAAGTAGCGAAATTGAAAACTTATAAATCTCCTAAGGTAGGGTAAACCATAAAATAACGACCTACATTTTTCAATTTGCCGATCTGAAACACTTACTTTTTTATCAACATATAAACCAACGTACTTTCAAATTTTGTTCTGATTTCACCCATATAACTAATTTAAAATTGCATCGTTAGTCCTTTATACTAACAGCCGTTAGTAAATAACTTAGAATTTGATTTTCTTACTTTTTCGTCCGTTTTTGCACGTTTTAGTCCGTTTTTACATGTCGTCGTTCGTTTTTGCACGTTTTCGTCCGTTTTTACACGTCGTCGTCCATTGTTTTACACATTTTCGTCCGTTTATACACGTCGTCGTTCGTTTTTGCACTTTTTGTTTGTTTTTGCACGTCTTCATTCGTTTTTGCACGTTTTCATCCATTTTTGCACTTTTTCGTCCGTTTTTACATGTCTTCATCCGTTTTTGCATGTATTCGTCTGTTTTTACACGTTTTCGTCCGTTTTTACACGTTGTCATCCGTTTTTACATGCTTTCGTCCGTTTTTGCATGCTTTCGTCCGTTTTTGCATGCTTTTGTCTGTTTTTACACGTTTTCGTCCGTTTTTGCACGTTTGCGTCCGTTTTTACACGTTTTCGTTCATTTTTACACGTTTTCAACCGTTTTTGCATGTTTTCGGCCGTTTTTATAGGATTTAATCCATTATTAAGTGTTTTTGCACGTGTAAAGACGGATGAAAACGTGTAAAATGGACGAAAACTTGTAAAAACGGATTAAAATGTGCAAAAACGGACAAAAACATGAAAAAAACAGACGACAGCATGCAAAAATGGACGAAAGCATGTAAAAACGAACGACAACGTGCAAAAACGGATGAAAGTACCCTAGTGTAAAGATGGATGAAAACGTGTAAAAATGGACGAAAAGTTGTAAAAACAGACGAATATTTGCAAAAATGGACTAAAACATGAAAAAACAGACGAAAGCATGCAAAAACGAACGAAAGCATGTCAAAACGGACGACAACGTGCAAAAACAGATGAAAACGTGTAAAAACGGATGAAAACATGTAAAAACAGATGATTACATGCAAAAACGGACGAAGACATGTAAAAACAGACGCAAACGTGCAAAAATGGTTGAAAACGTGAAAAAACGGATGAAAACGTGCAAAAACGTATGAAATCATGCAAAAACGGACGAAAGCATGCGAAAACGGACGACGGCGTGTAAAAACGGACGAAAACGTGCAAAAGGGACGACAATGTGTAAAAACGGACGAAAACGTGCAAAAACGGATGAAAACGTGCAAAAACGGACGACGACGTCTAAAAACGGATGAAAACGTGTAAAAACGGACGAAAACGTGCAAGACGAAAACGTGCAAAAACGTGTAAAAACGAATGAAAACGTAAGAAAATCATATTTTAAGTTATTTACTAACGACCGTTAGTATAAAGGCTAACGATGCAATTTTAAGTTATTCATATGGGTGTAGTCAGAACAAAATTTGAAATTACGTTGGTTTATATGTTGATAAAAAAGTAAGTGTTTCAACTCGGCAAATTAGAGAAAGTAGGTTGTTATTTTTTAGTGTTTACCCCCTAAAGTAACAATTCTTGGTGACCAAGTATCGCGTGAGGGTGTTGCATAACTATTGGGAGTGTAGCAACAATATGCTCACGTATAAAGTAATGAAAAACTAAAGAAATTAATAACAATATAGCTATACTGGTAATGGAATCAAATGAGAAGGATGAGAAGAAATTACAACTACACATTTTAATTCACACAAATATTTTAGTCGATTGTAATATTTTAATTTTCAACTTATCTCAAGAACTTTTGTTTCAAGAGCATCGAGTGTCAAGCTTTTATTATTTCCTAACATCATTTCAAAAGAGAATTTTCAACTATAACTTACAAATAATATTTAGGAGTAATGATCAAATAAAAAATGAAATTAAAACAAGAAGGATTGGAAATAGCCACAGTCGCACATTTCAGATGCATTTACAAAAGAGATGCATCTCCCATGAAATTCTTTTTCTTTATTTAAAAGGTGTGATTGAAAACATTTCTCATTATTCTAATTTTTATTTTTCTTCTTAGTAGATCCATTCTCATTTATTTAAAGATAACAACTAATTAGTCTATATATTCCTATAAACACCTTTTAGACTACGGGTGTGTTTGTTTCATTAAGATGTTTTAGGTCTGAATATGATACCACATCTTACCAGTAAGAGGTGGCTAGAAAGTCTAAATGTGAACGAATTAATGTTGTTTGTTTTTGTATAATTGTCCGAATGATTTTAAGTGCTCGTTTTTTTTTTNACGTGTAAAAACGAACGAAAACGTAAGAAAATCAAATTTTAAGTTATTTACTAACGGCCGTAGTATAAAGGACTAACGATGCAATTTGAAAGTACGCTTGTTTATATGTTGATAAAAAAAAAGTAAGTGTTTCAACTCGGCAAATTGGAGAAAGTAGGTTGTTATTTTTTGGTGTTTACCCTCTAAAGTAACAATTCTTGGTGACCAAGTAGCGCGTGAGGGTGTTGCATAACTATTGGGAGTGTTGCAACAATATACTCACGTATAAAATAATGAAAAACTAAAGAAATTAATAACAATATAGCTATACTGGTAAAGAGTTGGGATCAAATGAGAATGATGAAAAGAAACTACAACTACACGTTTTAATTCACACCAATGTCGTTTTAGTCAATTGTAATATTTTAATTTTCAACTTATCTCTAGAACTTTTGTTTCAAGAGCATCGAGCGTCAAGCTTTTATTATTTCCTAACATCATTTCAAAAGAGAATTTTCAACTATAACTTACGAATAATATTTACGAGTAAGGATCAAATAAAAAATAAAAATAAAATAAGAATGATTACAAATAACCACAGTCGCACATTTTAAATGCATCTACAAAAGAGATGCATCTCCTATGAAATTCTTCTTCTTTATTTGAGATGTATGGTTGAAAACATTTCTCATTGTTCTAATTTTTATTTTTCTTCTTAGTAGATCGATTCCCATTTATTTAAAGATAACAACTAATTAGTCTATATATTCCTATAAACATGTTTTAGACTACATGTGTGTTTGTTTCATTAAGATGTTTTATGTCTGAATTTTACTACGACATCTTACCAGTAAGAGGTGGCTAGAAAGTCTAAATCTTAATGAAATAATGTTGTTTGTTTTTGAATAATTGTTCGAATGATTTTAAGTGCTCGTTTCTGCAATTTATTTAAGTAACTTATGTAAATATGTAACAAAACTTTTTATGATTAATATAACATAGTTAATAAATCATCAAATATATTATATTAACACGAGTCTTTAATCTCTTATCGAGTAAGAGGCAGTAAGACAAGTCTCCCACCTCTTACTGAGTACGGTGTTATATGTCTAACTGGATCTTACTTAAAAGAAAAAGAAAAACAAGCAAATGCCCACCTCTTACTGGTAAGAGTAAGAGGGCTAGTAAGATTTTTTGTTTTTTTATTTTTTTTTATTTATTTATTTTTTAACAAAACAAACACACCCTACGTGTAGTCAACACTCATCAAAATTCTTACATTTTTTGTCACTTTAGTGTCACATTGTCATCAATTTCCTCTCACTCACTCTTCATTTACACCCTCTAACTCTCAGTCAACAACTCTTTGGTGCAGTCATCGCAGTGACTAAACCAATTTTTTTCTCCACCTTTAGGTGACTTTGGGATTGTGTAATGGTGTGTTACGCGTGAAAACTTGCCGCACTAGCACTCTCTACAGTCATAAATGGTTATAAAATATAAAATGACATAGGTGTTAAACTTGATTTAGCACAAACATAAGTTACACCCAAAAAGCAGAAAACGAAAGTTAAACTCTTTATAGGTAACATCACAAAGAAAAGAAGGTAGTAAAGTAAAATTGCAAATCCTTGATCATTGACTCAATTTTCAAAGTTTGAAATGAAACCCCACTGACCAATCACTTTCACTTTATTCCCTAAATCATATCATCATTGAAATCAGTCTTTTTATGCACATTATAATTTCAAGTTCCAAGTTAGTATAATAGAAGAAGTAAATTATAAGCAAATCATCATTCTTTCCCTCACTTGAAGGCCATCAATTTTGGAGATTTTATATTATAAGGTAATTTCAGGGTTTAGTATTAGTTTTTAGAATCATTCTCAATTTGATTTTAGTATCTATATTTGATTTTGCAGTTTGGTTTTTGATTTCATGATGGTTTCATTATTGTGTAAGTTGGATTTTGTTTTTTATATGTTTATAGATTTTGGAATTTGTTATGATATTGTTTCTAGAATTAGATAGTTTAAGGTGGTCAGTTGCTTTTAGTATCTAAATTTGACATAAGTAGATGTGCATTTTGGTAGGTTAAACATACTACTACTATATCATTTTCAGATCATGTTTGGAATTTTGTATCTAAAATGAGTGATGTGTGGACGTTTATTTCACCAAAATGTAATGAATGTTCACTTTTCTTTCGCTGTAAATGACTTACTTTACCTTTTTCTACTATAAGTCTAAGTAACATAATGGCAAAAGCAGTCAAAATTTGTTACATTTTGTCATTTAGGTGCCATTGGTTTACATATAATTGCTTGGAAATGTGACTATGTTATATAGAATAGTGAAAATAAATAAGTTGCATCCAAGGAAAAAATGGTGAAAACATGCTAAATTTCAGAATTTTGATGCAATTAACCTATTAGTATATAAAACAAAGATAGATCAGAAAGGTTAAAAACAAGTTTCCAGATTTGGTATAAACCTCATTTCAAGGTTGTCCATTTTCTTGTTTTATAGTACAACCAAATTTGACTTTTTTTCTTTTTTGTATTTGTTAAGTCTCCATGATTCTACATGTTACTGAATTGTCTCTATATCTGAATGTGCATATTCTCTTTTTTGGCTGTTAAGTTGCTAAAATATTGTTATTATTCAAAGCATATTGTCAAGTTGCTTCTAAAAGATATTACAATTACAATTAATAGTGCTTGCTTCAAAATGATCTCTAAGCATGTTGAATGAGCTGGTTCCAGTTTTTTTTATATATTGTTGCATGTTCTTAAAGTTTCTGGATTCTGAAGTTAAATGATCGTTGTCAAGGTCCTTTTTTGTGGCGATCATCAAGACATTGTTTTTGAGTGTCTGATGTTTATGATAACTTGATCCTGCAGGTCTAAGTGAATCATTGAACCATGTTATTTAGTTTCACACCGTTTAAGGGCATGAAAACAAAAATCGTTCCATACTATATGAACGGGAATCCATCAAGTCTTTTTTGTATCCTGCCACGAGATGATTCTTCACGCTTTTACCCTCCTGGCAGTACTCCTGTTTACCTTAATGTGTACGATATATCTACCATCAACTCTTGTATATCATGGACAGGGATTGGTGCATTTCACACGGGTCTAGAAGGTCAGATCAATCTCAAAACGAATGCATAGATTTTTTAATATTCTTATTTAAATATACTGATGGTTTATTGGGATTTGATTACAGTTCATGGTGTGGAATATGGTTTTGGATGTCACCAAGAATCAGAAAGTGGGGTCTTTCAGATTGAGCCTAAAAAATGCCCCGGGTTCAAATTTAGGGAGTCAATTTTAATGGGTACCACAAACTTAACCCCAAACCAAGTTCAAAGATTCATTGAGCTGCAATCTGATAACTATTATGGTGACACATACCACTTATTTGGGAAGAATTGCAATCATTTTTGTGAAGATATGTGTTACAAATTAACCGGGAACAAAATCCCCAGTTGGGTCAACCGTCTAGCCAGGATAGGTACTTAAAGTCGTTGCCTTCTTTTGTTTTATTTAGTTTCATGGTTATGTTGGCATACCTAGCTCATTATTTACTTGTGTTTTTTTAGGTTCATGTTGTCGTTGCATACTCCCAGTTGCCATAAAGGGTTCTGCTGTTAGAAATGAATCAAACTCTCAAGACTATGAAAAGAAGAGTTTAAGAAGCTCGTTTAGTTGTTTTGCATCATTTTCATCTCATAATAAGTTGAGAAAAGTGTCGATATCGTCATTGTGTAGACATTCACTCTACAAAGGATGTCTTCCCCCATGGGAGTTGGAAGTAGACTCGCAAAGGCTATGTGACGATGAGGATGAGTAAGCGGCTTTATCATTCTTGCTGTGTTTATAAGATGTGATTCCTTTATTTAGTGGTTGCGGTTATGGACCGAAGATTTTTGAACAATCCATATGCAGAAGAATTGAAAAGATGAAAACAGATTCTGCTCATTTTGTTGTAAGTTTTATTTAAACTTCCATGTTTAGGAATGAATGTAAAAATATAATCTTAGGCCTTTGGCCTTTGGGATCTTCAATAGTAGGAATTTATAAATATAATGGATGCTTTATTATTTGTATGAGCTTTTTGACTGAGTTGATTTACTTTTGGTCTTTGGGGACTTCTTTTTTTCACACTATAAATGGCTCATTAGTAAATATCTTGGTGTCTTTGTTCATTAGCAAATGTGAATGTGATTGTGATTGGATAAAGATACTAAACATGAAGATATCCGGAAACCATTGGTTCAACCGTATGTGCTTATGATTTCACTTTCAGACTTTCTTGCTTTTATCATGTTTATTTTGTCCACTTTTCTATGTTGACTCATCCTAGAATTATTGTTCACTTATACTTTTAGCTAATCAAAAAACTTTGATAATGTACAAGATATTACATTGATCAAAGAACTTCAACTTCAGATACATTTATTTATGTGTTATTCAATAATTGAACGAAACAAGTACATAGGTTTAGGTACTAAAAGACCCTGGAATGAGAGCAACTAGTGTTTGAAAGCAGGAGTGAGGGAGTGAAACTTAGAATTGAAGTACTTAGATCGAACACAAGAAGACGATCTTCGAGTTGATGCCCACCTAAGACAATGGATGTTCTTGGCTCAGCTCCTCCGTCAATGATTGCTAAGCATATCACGTCTTTCTTAACTTCCACCATTAAGTTTGAACCAGACAGTTTCATCTTTACTGATACCATATTCCCTGGCATAACTAGGTCGATATCTGGGACAGCTGGTCCAGTTATTGTCTTAGGAACGGTCGTTGAATCAAAGCATGCCCCGAATGGTTCAACGTTGGTCACCCTTTTGATGTTTTTCAATGCAGCTGCCTTAACGTAATCTTTAATCAAACGCTTGTAAATGGATGCATGCAAAGTGGTATAAGGTACTACAGTACTAATCTTGGCTCCCCCTGACAGCAAAGATGAACTTAAAGCTACACGTTGACCGTCAATTTCAATGTCGTCGAGGTAAATGAAATACTCATTTGAATCACCAGTGAGTGGGGTCCTTACAAGCGAGTAAGATTGATCTTCAAGACTAGGTGGCATGTAATATGGCCCTCCACTAATAATTATGGCTCCTGGATTAGTTTCAGATGATAATGATGATGGTAAGCAAAGAGCAAATTGTGGTTTCAAGCTGAAAAAAGATGTAATTTGTGAATGGAGCGAAACTTGGGTTCTTCCAAGGCCAACCAACCCTTTAGTATGGTCACCAGGGAAGCCTTCAACCATAGTGGATTCAGCGCAAGAGAGCAAAAACTTGCTCACCCAATGATTGTACTTAATAGCCTTACCGTCTGTCGATGTTACCATAAGGCTCTCCTCACCAAATTCTTGAACTTTCGTGTATTCTTTAAAAGGGTTGTAAGCATAAACACCACAAGTGTTGTTTAAGCACTCAAGTTCCGNTTTATTATTTGTATGAGCTTTTTGACTGAGTTGATTTCCTTTTGGTCTTTGGAGACTTCTTTTTTTCACACTATAAATGGCTCATTAGTAAATATCTTGGTGTCTTTGTTCATTAGCAAATATGATTGTGATTGGATAAAGATACTAAACATGAAGATATCAGAAAACCATTGGTTCAACCATCTTATATTCTTGTGAATCAAATACACGTTATTCCACAACAGAATAATAAATGTATAAACTTCTAGGGCCAAATTATATGGCCCAAAACTCTTTCATGAGGCCCAATTATTTATAGGCCCAGCCATGCCTATCAAAAGTTACTAACATGGTATGTGCTTATGATTTCAATTTCAGACTTTCTTGCTTTTATCATGTTTATTTTGTCCACTTTTCTATGTTGACTCATCCTAGAATTATTGTTCACTTATACTTCTAGCTAATCAAAAAACTTTGACAATGTACAAGATATTACATTGATCAAAGAACTTCAACTTCAGATACATTTATGTCTTATTCAATAATTGAACGAAACAAGTACATAGGTTTAGGTACTAAAAAACCCTGGAATGAGAGCAACTAGTGTTTGAAAGCAGGAGAGAGGGACTGAAACTTAGAATTGTAGTACTTAGATCGAACACGAGAAGACGATCTTCGAGTTGATGCCCGCCTAAGACAATGGATGTTCTTGGCTCAGCTCCTCCGTCAATGATTGCTAAGCATATCACATCTTTCTTAACTTCCACCATTAAGTTTGAACCAGACAGTTTCATCTTTACCGATACCATATTCCCTGGCATAACTAGGTCGATATCTGGGACAGCTGGTCCAGTTATTGTCTTAGGAACGGTCATTGAATCAAAGCATGCCCCGAATGGTTCAACGTTGGTCACCCTTTTGATGTTTTTCAATGCAGCTGCCTTAACGTAATCTTTAATCAAACGCTTGTAAATGGATGCATGCAAAGTGGTATAAGGTACTACAGTACTAATCTTGGCTCCCCCTGACAGCAAAGATGAACTTAAAGCTACACGTTGACCGTCAATTTCAATGTCGTCGAGGTAAATGAAATACTCATTTGAATCACCAGTGAGTGGGGTCCTTACAAGCGAGTAAGATTGATCTTCAAGACTAGGTGGCATGTAATATGGCCCTCCACTAATAATTATGGCTCCTGGATTAGTTTCAGATGATAATGATGATGGTAAGCAAAGAGCAAATTGTGGTTTCAAGCTGAAAAAAGATGTAATTTGTGAATGGAGCGAAACTTGGGTTCTTCCAAGGCCAACCAACCCTTTAGTATGGTCACCAGGGAAGCCTTCAACCATAGTGGATTCAGCGCAAGAGAGCAAAAACTTGCTCACCCAATGATTGTACTTAATAGCCTTACCGTCTGTCGATGTTACCATAAGGCTCTCCTCACCAAATTCTTGAACTTTCGTGTATTCTTTAAAAGGGTTGTAAGCATAAACACCACAAGTGTTGTTTAGGCACTCAAGTTCCGGAGTCCACCTGCACCCTATACATAGAGAATCCTTGGCTTTTTTACATTGATCTGAACCACATGATACTCGTTTATAAACAACTGAGCGGTAAGTCGTACAATCAAACCATACAGATTCTGCTCCAAGATCAATCAATGCATCAACTCCTTGTGTATCAAATCTAGTATAGTACTGATGAGTTGATGCATTTTTTAGTATTGGTAAGTAAATGGCAGTAGGTTTCGGAAGTTCATCGCCTTGAGCGTTAAAGGTGGGTAAAAGAGAAAAGATTAAGAGAGTGGCTAGAGTTTGAGTATATGCCATTGTGTGGTATTTTACATGAGAATTCATTGATGTGATTGCTGCTGTTTTATACTACTCTTGCAGCCATTAAGCACATTTTCAAACAGGGTCAAAACTGGCCAATTCATATTTTAATAACATGTAATATGTCGGTGCCTTAGAGATCTGTTTTCTTTAATGTAACAATAACTTTCTGACAGTTGCATTCACTAGAATCTATTTGTTTAAAGTCATTATCATTTAACACTCCTTATATAGTCAAACTCATGCCTAAAGCATGGCTAATACAAAATTGATATACAAGACTTCTCATTTAAGCTGGATGCATGGTGCATTTTATAACAGTATGGGTTTTGACCTAGCGAAAAAATTTGTAGCGTAAATTTTCAAATTATTTTTACTAATTTTGTAATTTGTCATTTACCGCCTCAGCCTCAACTAGGAGGCGGCAGGGTGGCACGTGCCCTTCCTAGTGAAAAAAAACTTGTAGCGGAATTTTTTAAAATTATTTTACTAATTTTGTAATTTGTCGCCCTAGCGACTGATTTGTAGCGTGATTTCTAAAACTTATCATTTACCACCTCAACCACAACTATAACATTTTGGCTCTGCCTCTAAACAAGAATATATATATATAAACAAATTAGAAAAAAATAATATGCATCAAATGTAAAACTTATGTTTGTTAGATTCATGTTGTCGTTGCATATATACTCACAAATGCCATCAAGGGTTCAGCTGCTAAATTAAACTGAATTATATCAAACTCCGAAATACTATGAAAATAAGTATATGAAAGGTTTATTTTGCTATTTGACGTGTTAAACATAATATGTTATTAAGTTGAGAAATGTGTTGATATATTCATGTGTACACATTTACTATACGAAGGATCACAATGGCCAAGTATCATGCATGGCGATGAGGATGAGTGAGTGGTTTTATCGTTTTTGATGTGATTACAAGACGTTACGACTCTTTTTAGTACGTAGTGTTAAGTATTTGTATTTGTATTTGTATTGGTTTAAGCTCAAACCCAACTACCCCAAGTGTTAGGTTAGTCATTAGTATATATCTTGGGTCTTATGTAAACATTTTTATCAATCCAATACAAATAAGCCCAGTTAACACATAGTTGTGGCTAAAGTCCTAAACATTGGCGGAACTATGTAGGGGCAAGGGAGGGTCCCGCCCCCCTCCAAAAAAATAAATAAATAAATAATTGCGGAATATTATATGTTTTAAGGCTAATTTAGTTGAGGTTACAAACAAATCTCCAATTTGT